>JAAAKQ030440429.1:0-24547 GCA_010016005.3 Zanna intricata
GGTAGTTCCGGAGGCTAAACATATAAAGAGAAAGAGAGAGACCAGCCCAGTAGGCACCATCTAGCCCACTGGCTGGTAACCTCATGGTAAACTTGCCATTACAAAATCACTTAATAGGCGATTTTCAAAGTTGAAGGTTCTGAAGTTTGAATTCTAGTAAAAGTATAAACATCTTTTAAACTATCTTTAGAGGAATCAATAAACAAGCACCATTCTGTTGGGTTAGGTTCATTACAAAGTATCTCCATAAGAGAAGAAATGTCATTACAAAACACTATGCCAACTTTCTTCAGAAAAATAGTCTTTAAATTCAGAATGATGATTATAATAAGTACATTCAATAAACAAGCACCATTCTGTTGGGTTAGGTTCATTACAAAGTATCTCCATAAGAGAAGAAATGTCATTACAAAACATTATGCCAACTTTCTTCAGAAAAATAGTCTTTAAATTCAGAATGATGATTACAATAAGTACATTTCTTTGTATTCTTTTGAACAAGATTCCATCTTTTTAGCCAGGAAGCAAGCATTTCAGACTGTTTTTTTGGTAACTTAAATCTCATATGAGATTTTCTTAAGTCAGTAAATGAGTCTCAGATGAACTGCTTTGTTCAAAAGTAGTATCACCAGAATTTCTTTTTCACCTTACTAACATCAGATTCTGAGCTCTCTTCATCTGTCACATGTTCTGGAGACTTTGGTATGGTTAATTCTTCACAGTGTGGAACTAGTCTCATTACAGATTGTAAGTTAGGGTACAACACTGTATGTTATCTTTGAGTTCCTTCCAAATCATAGGAATAGCAAATGGCATGAGGCGTTTGCCATTTTTCCATTCAGTGAGAAGCCTAGAACATGATAAACAGTAGATATGTGGAGCCCAGGGCCTTGTTTGGTCCCCTACTTTACATACGTGTTTACTGGTTCACTACTATCTCCTAACAGGCATCGTTCTGATGAATGTGTACTAAATTAGATCACGTTTGTACATGTCTACATATATCTGAACCTACACACTAGCAATGCCAATCTCTGAGTTAGCACATTTGATTCAATCATATTTACAATGCTCTAGGAACTTTTAGTTGACAATGGACAAAAAAATTCTTAAAATAGTAGAAAAACTTAAAATAACAAAAAGAAAACTGTGGGTGATGGAGAAATTCTGAATAAATATTTGAAAACAGTATAAAAACTGCATTAAGTACACCTATTGGTACTCTTGAGACAAAAATCATGTCGCCTAGTGTTATTTAATACTAATTGAAAAAATTATATTTAAGAATCGCATTATTTTTGGATTTCTTAATTTAATTTCAATTTATTTTTATCTACATTATAGAAAACTACAGTGAAAAATAGACCCTCACAAGAACAACTGAGGCATACATGTCTGATCTTTAATAAATTGCAAAAAATTCTTATATCTTTTAGTTCATTACTCCTCTGAAATTGTAGGACAATATTCTTCCTAGATTGGAGTTGATAATTTTGTTCTTTTTGTTGTCAATTATTTAATCACTCTTTGTGGTTTGATGTAATTCTTCTGATCTTAATTTATGTACACATTCTCTAGTTTTCAAATTTTCTCCCTATTAATACTCATTATCCTCTCTTAATCTTTTTATTCTTCTTGATCTTAACATTTTCTTCCTCTTTATGTTTATCTTCTCTTTATCTTTCTATTCATTCTTTGTTTACAAAATTTTCTTTCTGTTTATTTTTGTTTGTAACATTCTCTTCGTTTTTATTCTTTCTTTGGTTTTAAAATTTTCTTCCTCTTTATATTTATAATTTTCTCTTAATTTTTTTATTCTTTCCGTGTTCTTAACATTTTCTTCCTCTTCATCTTCTTGTTCTTTTTTTATTGAGCCGATTATACTGTAATAAACAGAATGCCACCAAACCCATAGAAAAGAAGGTGGTCCATCAAGTAACAATACATATACTTGCATTTATTTTTTCACTATATACATTGGTTTCCTGATAAATAACATTATTTAAAAAAAAAAAAAAAACTTGACTGGTGACTTCTATTTTGGTATTTTATACCCATCTAGGCCATAAGAGACATCGGGATGGATTATACCATAACTGTTATTAATGAATAGTAATGAATTTATTTTGCCAATAATATATTTTTTGTTATCAGCATTTATTCATATTTCAATTATAAATTAATTTGATCCATCACCAATTAACACTCTAAAATATGGAGCATTAATAAAAAGAAACATAAATGGTTTATTAATATTCAATGAACATCAAGAACTGAATCACAATTTGTTTCAGAAAAAAGTGCAACACACCAAAACATAACAGTATGATGACTATAATTTAATTTAGCATACTCATCCAAGAAAAAGAACATTTCTCTTTACTTTTAACATAAAAATAAAAAAATTTATATTAAAATTTATAAAAAAATAAAAAAAATTATATTACTGCTATATTTAATTTCATCAAGTAAAAAATATTTGTTATCTCAATGTATTTCTTTAATACCTGATAAGCTACTGACTGTTGAACAAATGTCGTCATTTTCTAAATTTATCACATTATCTTCAATAATTTTTCACACCAACCGTCTGCTTCCTGTACTTTGTTTTCTTCTTTAATTACACGTTCATTTGCATCTACTCTATTAACACCTATAAATATATATTTTTTTTACATCACTTAAATGTTTATTACTCCCAATTTTATCATGACTTGTACCCATATCAATTCTTTCGGGTTAAAACTCCAATGCGACATGACACAATTTTTTTTTTAGTTTTGCTATTTCTTCTAGTTTATAATGAATATATTTTTATTTCACTGATTTTACCAGTTTTATAAGTACATGTATATATGTGTATAAATCAGTATACGTGATTTTCTTCAATTTTCAGGTCTAAGTGTTAAGAATTTTTTCAGTTTTCAGGCAGGTATGCCGCTTTATCCATTAGGTTAAGATGGATCCTTTAACAACAGTTTCAACAATTTTTTAAACCACTCCATAAAATTGTCACCATTCATTTCATCATCACTTTTGGAAGATCTGAATTCAGATATATATAAACCTCCATAAACCTTCATAAAAGTACCTTTTGTGCTCTTTATTTCTTTATCCATCCACACCTTCTCCATAGGTGTCCTGCATTAACCAAAGTTTCATCTAGATAATAAATAGTGTTACCCAATTCACGAAATTGCTTCATTTCTCTTAAATATTCCCTATGCCATGAGATAATGTGTTTAATCAATAAAGGATTTTTTTTCTGGACATGAAATGAAAATTCATCGATTTTAAAACACATGATAAAATGTACTTCTAGAAAAATTTGGCAGTTCAGAATCAGTTTTCAGTATTTAATATTTTGCTCAAGTAGAAATGAATTAACTTTTTTCTTATGGCAGTTTTAGTAAAATCATCCAACTTCTCAATTTTAGGTGCTTAGGAGTCTTTATAGGACTAACATGTTTACCATCAATTTTGTGTTTTTTTATTATATTAAAACTATTCTATCGCTAACGCCTGTAGCACTCTTGCAATGTCCCGAGCAATGTCTCAATGACTGGAGTTTTAAGGTTATATATACGTTGCTGATAATTTTTTTTTTTCAGAGCTACTTAAGGTTTCCTCGGTTATGTTTTACAACAAAATCACTCATCGTTAAAACCAGATTGGCACAAAAACACAAGATAAATTTAAAATTAATGAAAATAAAGCTGTATCATACTGTTGGAGTAATACAATACAGATGGAAATACTTTGTTTCATTCAATTGAATAATAGTGTGAAGCATTATAAATGATGTTAATAAATACCAATAAAAATGACTCAACAAAATTTTAATTGCATATCCATGGTGCAAGACAATGATAGATTACAGTATAATATATGCATGAAACAATAATTGTACTGAATGATTGACATGGGGGAGTTACAGAATGATTCAGCCTAAACTACTGAGACATAATTTTAACATTCTGAATTTATATTTGCTGCACCACATTGTGACACAGTGTATAGAAATGTTTTTTAAATTGTATTAAAAAAAATAATAGAAAATGGAATACTATACACAATTTGATAATAAAATTTAGAAGTCTACAACTATATTTCAGAACTACGAAAATCAGTAACCACTTATATGAATTTACTCATGGCAAGAAAATAAAAGCAAATATACTATTTAATTATCCTACTTCTAAATACTCAATCAATAGAAGGTTTTTCCTAAATCTTTTATGTTTTCATAGTTAATATTCTCAACAGAATTAAGTGTTTGGTGTTTACACGAGATGAATGTGTTTTTATTCTTGAGTCATACTTTAGCATGCGATCAGTGGTCACAGTGCAAGGATCTTAAGAATAGAATCTTAAAAATCACAAGTACCATATAAACCTGCACCTAACAAGAAATAACTATTGAGGATTAGTGGCTAAATTTAGAGACATGTTCTGTTAATAATAAGTAACACAAAAGTTAATAAGTATCACAATGTTGAAAGCAGCCACAGTTGCTGAAATCAAAGACCAATTAACTGCCTTGCCAAAAAAATCAATTTGGCGCTTGACAGCTGAAATTAATTTACCAAAATCAAGCTGTTCATAAAGCGACAAAGAAATTAAACTTATAACCATATCGAATTCAAGTCACCAATGTCTTGATCCAGACAAAGAAAAACAGCTAGAATATTGTCATTGGTTTCATCGATTTGTACGTGACGATATTCATGTTACGGATGCAATTATTTCTACAGTTGATGCATGGTTTGATCTGGGTGGCTATATAAATAGCCATAATAGTAGGATTTGAAGTGCAGAAAATCCAAACGTATAGTGAAAAACAATTGCACCCGCAGAAGATGGGTATACGATATGCAATATCATGAAAAAAAAATTATCGGTCCTCTTTTCTTCAAGTACATCATTACTGCAGAAAGGTATCAGAATATTTTTTATTGCAATTCACTGCAGACTTGGAATAGGAAGATCGATACTGCTGCTTCCAACATGACTGCACAATACGCATATTAAACTTCTGATTTTGTTAAATTCTTTGTGATCAAGTTATTTGTCATGACTTATGGCCAACAAGATCTCCAGATTTGACTTCGCCAATTTTTTTTTTATTTGGAGTTTCTTCAAAGAAAACACCTACAGCAACAAACTACAAACACTTGAACAACTGGAGGTTGATATCGAATAAGCTGTTTCAAATATCAACCCACAAACTCTGAAAACAGTTGCAAGAAACAGTGAAAAGTTGCGGAAGAGGTGTATTTATTCATGGAGATGATAATCAGTTAACTCTAGAATTTAAGCATTTACTCTAGAACTTAAGGTACTGGAAAAGTTTGCAAAAATTATATTTAATTATAAAATCCCTTTTTAGTTTAAATATATGTACTAACATAGATGAGTTGGATTTTATATGGGACACTCATATTATAGAAAGTATTTAATTAGATTTTTTAATAATGGCAATGGTTTTTTTTAATTATCAGCCCACATGAGAGTTTGCAGTGAAAAGAAATAAATATTTAACTATTAAAAAAGATGACTATCACTACAGATATTAGGTTAGATCATAGATATGTAGTGATCATGCCTACTGAATTGCTTATAAAGAAAGCACATTATCTAATGTCTCCAGGTTATGGATAAAACACAAGGAATATGGACAATTTTCACGATGAAAACTTTCTTTAAAAAAAAAATCACATTCTAAGAAATACAGAAAAATAAAACTATTTATGTTAGTCATAAAAAACAAAAACTCTTTTTAAAAATCTTACTTTAATTTAATACATGATTTTCTTGGGCATGCTAATTTTTCTTTATGATGTTTCCAGAATTTGATAAAAAAAAAATAATAAGTCTGAGAATAAATCTATAAACACTAGGAAAACTAGATTAAAATAATACTGATGAAAGGTCAATACAAAATCAAATTTAATATACAAAATAAATATAAGATTAATGAAGAACAACTATTCAGGTACACAACTCCTTGATTGAGATAGGTAAATTAAGTTTGAAGATTTGTTTAATAACTAAATTTCTTACATAAGATAAGAGAAAAGGTATGCATAAAACACATTCTTGCTATAAAAAGCCTAAGCCTTGCGATGGATTCCTTAGACAAAGAGTTAAGTCTTTCCATAAATAGTTACTCAATTGTTATGGTAATATTTATTAATATTTTTGGAATTGGAAGATTGGCCAAGTGTGTTTCGTATATGCTTTAATTACAGACTGAGAGTTTGTGTAAAATTATTAATAAAATGTAGGAGGATCAAATTTTTATGTAAAAATGAAATTAAAAGGAAAAATGGATAGTTGGATATATATTTATTACACACATTCATATGAAAAACCTTTACAACATATCATCACAGAATTTATAACACAAAAAAAAATAATAACAAGCACACATGAAATGCACGATTACTACCTCGTTAACAAAGAAATAGTAATAAACAGAAAATATTACAAAACAAAACGCATTCACTTAATTATTAAAAATTAACAAAATATTTATTTAACTGAATGCATATAATACATATAAAAATAAGAACAATACATCGTTTTCCATTCTTTTTACTTAATTTAAAATTTATTAATTAAATTAATTATTTTAAAGAAAAACAAGAATAAAATTTGCAAGTTAAATTTATAACAGAAAGAAGGCAAGACATGCAAAAAAACTGGAAAAATAATTAATTTCTACGTTAAAAAAATGTAAATAAAGTAAAGTAGATCAGTACTATAAATCATGGCATCTCCGAGTAACAATAAAAGAGATGTCCTCATTCTTATATATATATACAAATACAAATAATAATTACTTATATAATTCATCTTTTTTTTTTTTTTAATTTACCTTAATGTAAATAATAGTAATAAAAATTATATTTTTTTATATGTACATAAAAAAGTCATTATTATGCATTTCTAATTTTTCCTGGTACATAATTTTTATCAATCACAGGTTCCTGTAAGAACATATGGAGACAGCGTTCATTCTGAGCCAACGGATGTCCTGCGATCCTGAAGCAATAGAAATGGATCAATACAAAATGTAAATAAATTCTTAAAACTGGCAGATCAGATAAATGGTTAGCATATATACCAATCAGCTGTTATATCCATCTTGAAATATAATTGATTTGCATTCAGATCTAAGTTACGGCCAAATTAAATTAACAATAGTGCAAATAATTAAATAATAGTGGAATGAAATATACATATACATGTATATTTTATTATACATGTTCATTTATATTAAATATAAATATGTTTTCTAGTTCACCATGCAGGTATCTAAATATGTACAATAACTGATATTTCAGTAATTAATTTCATTTGAAATCTTCCAGATCACATACAACAATATAGTATATTGTGATTATGATATGCGTCAGTTGTAAAATTATATTACAGAAAAGGTACGGCACCCAAGACATTCGTTGAGGGTTTCACCCAAGACTTCGCTTTTAATCATAATTCTATCCTATTTGCTCATGCAATATACATGCTTAGAAATTTTTTAAAAAATCCTCAAACTCAAAGAACATTAGCACAAAAGAAAAAAACCTACTGGTAAATCAAAACAGTCTGCACTCCTGTAAATGTTGAAGCCATAAAAATTTCTGTTTTAAAGAGTCTCTAATACATTCAAGATCATTTAACGTAACTAATAGCAGTTTACAAATAATATTGTTTTTATCTGTACAAATTGTTTGTTTTTCAAGAATTGAATTTTTTTGAGCTTCATGAAATTTTTTTGAGTTAATTTTAAATAAGACTGAAAATGATCAATATTCTCTTCCAATTTATGGGTATCAAATGAAGCAAAATTTTATTGAAATAAAATTTCTGATACTATACATTAGAAATGCAAACCAGCTTCACAATGACCCCTTCACACAGAAAAAAATGTTTTTTTTATGCCGCTTATCCCATGGAATTATTGGATCATATTTCTTTAAAAATTAACAGTTTAATACATTAATCTAATTGAAACACTTAAAATTAATCAGTTATGATGATTGGTGGGTCACCCTGGTTTCAATAATCTGGTGCAAAACCACTCATTATTTGTATTGCTATAGAATAATAGTTGTTTGAGAATCACATCATCTTGAGGAATGGAGGCTATGCACAATCCTTGGCCAGCACTAAACACTTTTTGTACAGTTTTTTGAAAGGGTCTGCACATCAAAGGTTGAAGTATTGATGAAGTTAAAAGAAACATCAGTGATAAGATCGCCAAAATTACAGTTATAGAAAGTTGTGAGAAACTTCAAGAATGCACACAAGCAAGAGGTGGACATAAAGGATAACATTTTTAATGTTTAATGCTTATAATTTTCTAAATGGCATATTGATTTAAACAAATTTTAGATTTTCATTTTTCTCATTAATTTTCTTATTTCAATGGTTCACCATTGTAAAAAAAACCCAAAACACAATTGTTATTACACCACATATAACAGTAATATGAATAACACTGTTGCAATCTGTGAAGGCAATAAATAAATAAATATAAAATAGCAATTTTGAAACTGTTAAATATAAATATTATCTCCCTCTATGAATCTTGAGACCTAACTAATGGTGAGTAGCTTGAGTGCTCAGTGATACAGAGTAGCTGGACCGAAGGTTCAACCATATCGGACTGAATCCGGACTTATCAGACTAATCTAATCGGTCCGGATTATCAGACTAATCTTTTAAGAGCCAGGCTGAAGAATAATTTCTGAAAGAGGACACCAGCTATTTCAGTAATCGTTAAGGGTATAGTCAGGAGGACTTAAACGGTCATAACATCACTCAATCTTCTGAGTACTGTGCAGCTAAAAGCAATGGAAAACTACGCTGTTTTTTTTTTTTTTTTTCAAGAAAATGTAACTGTCTGCATTTTCATGTAATACAGATAGAAGCGCCTTCCTTGATAAAATATTCCAGAGCTAAATTAGTCCCCAGTTCAGATCTTTGGATGGGGACTACAAAGGAAGTGATCACCAGAAAATTAAAAAATAACATTCTACAAGTCAGAGTGTGGAATGTTAGAAGTCTATACAAAGGAATTAATGATGCAGTTAAACACATAAAAGGGGATGAAAATATTGTGGGTAAATATGAGTTGGGAAAAAGAAATAAAAGAGGGAATGAAATTATAGTTTTGCAAAAAGTATAATTTAGTAATTGCCAACACCCATTTTAAAAATCATAATAGAATATACTCCTACACATGGAAAAAGATGGATGATACTGCAAGGTATCAGATAGATTATATTATGGTTAAGCAAAGATTTAGAAATCAACTTGTCAATTGTAAAGCATATCCAGGAGCAGTCATTGATAGCAATCATAGTTTAGCGACGATGAAATGTAGATTGGGGTTTAAAAACCTGAAGAAAGGGTCTCAGACATATTGCTGAAATTTAGAGAAACTCGAGAAAAAGGAGGTAAAAAAAGAATCTTGAGGACATCGCAAGAGGTCTGAGTAAAAACGATGGGTAGAAAATATAGAACAAGAATGGAAGAATGTTAAAAAGGAAATTCTTAAATCAGCAGAAGCAAACTTAGGCGGAACAAAGAGAACTGGTAGAAAACCTTGGATATCAGAGGATATATTTCAACTAATGGATGAACGTAGAAAGTATAAGAATGGTAGTGATGAAGAAGGTAAATGGAACTATCGATAGTTAGGAAATATCATATACATCAAGTGCAAATTAGAGAAAGAAGAATGGATTAAAGAAAAGTGTTGAGAAGTGGAAAGAGAAATGATCACTGGTTAAGTAGACAGAGCATACAGTAAACTTGAGGAGAATTTTGTGTTATATGATTTAAAATCTAATAATATGTTAAATAAAGATTGTAAACAAATTTATAATACAAAAAAGAAGATGAATAGGTGGGTGGAAATATTGATGAGTTATATGAAGGAAATGAATTAGAAACTGGTGTTATAGAGGAAGAAGAGGATGAAAAGGAACGTACAATTCTAAGATCTGAATTTAAAAGGGCATTAAAGGATTTCAATGGCAGAAAGGCTCCTGGGGTACATGGGATATCTGAATTACTGTGCAGTCCAGGTGGGGAAGTGATAGATCATACAAACTGCTGTGTAATATTTACATAAAAAGGGGAAGCTCTGTCAGACTCCAAAAAGAGTGTTATTTTCATGATACCAAAGAAAACAGGAGCAGATAAATGTGAAGAATATGGAACAATTAGCTTAACTAGTTGTGCATCAAAAATCTTGAACAAGAATTCTGTACAGAAGAATTGAGAGGAGAGTGAAAGGAGAAAACCAATTTGATTTCAGAAACAGTATAGGGACAAGGGTAGCAATTCTAGCAATTAGATTAATAGCAGAAGGAAAATTTTAAGAAAAATCAATATACATTTATGGACTTAGAAAAGTCTATGTATATTTAGTCCATACATTTATAGACTAAGAAAAGGCATTTGATAACATAAACTACAATATCAAGAGGTGTTGCAGCAAACAGATGAAGAAATAAGCATTTGGAAAAATATAGTTAAAAGAAGAGACAGACATATAGACCACATCTTAAGACATCCTGAAATAGTTCCTTTGATAGTGGAAGAACAGGTAGATGGGGAAAAAATTGTGCAGGCAGACAACATTTGGAATACGTGAAACAAATTGTTATTGATAGAGGATGTACGGGGGTACACAACAACTGGCAGTAGACAAGGGGAATCTTGGTTAGCTGCATCAAATGACTAAAGACAAAAAAAAATATTATAAAGTGTTAACTGATAAACATTTAAATGTACATTTAAGTACTTATGTAAATAAAATTCAGTTAAAAAGTAAAAAAAAATTAAAGGTAATGAAATACAGTAGAAAGAAAAATAATAAGAAATTTAACGTTAAAACAGAACATCAATTAATTACAATCAAGGTCTACAAATTCAACAAAAAATTAATTAAACTTCACTAGTTCTAAAATTTAGATATGACAGAACAAGAAGAGGAATAACAATTACATTATTCTAATTTTTGGTCGCTAACTGGAATGTTTCAGACCTAAGCCTACGGCAAGGGCGTTTGCTGCTGAGGTATCTTAATCTGATGCTAAATGTCAACCGCGGCATTAGCATCAGGGGCATCCTGACCAAGGCCTGGCTGATGGCTGAGATATGTAATCAGTACGAAGGTCAATAAGACAACTCCCAGTAAAGCCCCTCAGGGCTAGGAACGGGAGGGGTGGTGTGGCAACCGGAATCGTCACTTGGTGGGTGTCTTCCCCTAAGGGGATTGGGAGTCTATTTCTGGAGGGGCTTATTATTTTAAGATCTCATTTTGTTTATTAGCATATGCTAATATAACTAAATTTGCATTAGCATTTATATGAATACAATTTCTGTGATATAATATTTTCAAATGTGATAACAATTTCAACCACCATGTTCAGTTTATTCACATTAAAACAGTACACGAAACTGGATCTATAAAAATTGTAGTACACAAATAAATCTGATTATTAATTAATCAAAAGATAAGATAAAATGCATTTAAATAATTTTATAACTTACCTATTCACGAATGTTTCTAATCCTTTCCTTCTATCCTCGATGAAATCCTCCTCAAATATACCATCATCTCCTCTAAATGGCATCTGACGCTTCCATGCTTTTCCAGGTAATGGAGGGACAACAATCTATAATAAAAAAAAATAAATTACATATGCAACAAAAATATCTTTCCAGAAATTAGTAAATAAATGCCATTAAAAGACTCCCCCCGAGTTGCAATTTTATTACAGGCAGTGTACAAATAATAGGTTACATCATTTTAGGGCATGTGGAAAATGTACTTGTGCTCAGCGAATAAGAAATAAGTCTATAAGGCTTGAACACACAATAAAACTGATGAAACTGTACAAGCCAATTGCCAAAAAATCACAATGTAATTTCTCAAGAAGTTAAGAATTTTCAAGACATAAAATAAAATTAATGAAATTATATTTTTTTTTAAATCTGCAAGATAGGTTACTTGCCTGCTTGCACCACAACACGAGGAATATATTTTAAAGAATGTGGTACAATCTTTAAATGTTTTTGAAAGAAGAGATAAGGTTCTGAGTTCTTACGGTATTCTGTGATTAGATTAGATTCCATAATTTACTTTTAGATCAAAAAGTACACAGTGGAAAAACACAGATGCTCTCCTATCAAGGAAAGCAAAAACAATTTCTTTAGCAGCTATAATTCTGGTAAGAAAAACAATACATCCTCACTCAAATGCAAACGTGAAAGAGTTAAACAGATGAATATTCAACGTCCCAAATGTCAGAAACAAAACCCTAACAAATCATCTTATAGGAGCTGTTTGGTTTTAATTTAACCACAAGTTAAATTTCAGTCTTGAGATGTAAAAATTAATTCTGCTACTTACCTATGTGTAAAATAATGAAGACTTATTGGCTCTGTAGTAATTACTTTTTTGTTTTGTTTTTAGCTATCTAATATAAAGGAGATAAGACAACATCAAAAGATAAGCTACTGTTAACAACAGCTAAAAGCAGTTAGTGATACAATGAAATTTTTAAAAGTTGGAACCGTGAAAATCCTTTACCACAAGATTTTAAGGCAACCACAACAAATTTATTCTTCATCTCAGGCTATTTTTCTATGAAATTCCTTATTTTTTTCAGAACACATTCTAATTATGACTTACAAGAGGTCTGACTCCTTTTCTGTAAATTATCATCGTGGTAAGGAACAAGAAATATGGTATGATTAGACATCAGTAGATTATAAAATGAACCCTTTGAACGTAAGAGAGATAAAAGCAGACCCTTACCATTCATAAGAAAATCTAATACATTAAAATATATATCATCCACAGTAAATACCTACTGAAGAGTTAATATTTTGTAAATCTCACCAGTAATCCAACCTCATTTAAGAAAAATACAATTAAACTAATAGCTACAGAGATAAAAAAAAAAACTCCCACCTAATCTTTTATTACAACAGAATTTGTCTAAAACTAATAAACTATTTTAGTTATGAATGATGTTTTATACAATCAAACATATTATGAAACTAGGAACCAACTTACAAAAAGTAACCTAATTTACCATGAGGAACAATAATTCAGTTTCACCAATTGTTAACTCTTTCAGTTATTCATTACATTCAGGTCGGTTACAATTAAATTTAAATTTCTATAGCTTATTACTGCAACTTACTTATTATTATGATAGTTTTTATAAAAATTAAATTTTTACAAAAGTAGTTTTTGGAATTCTTAAGTATAATATTAATAATTAAAAAAAAAAACCATACCTTACTATCACGTTCCAATTCATTTCTCAACCATTCAAAATCACTGTATCTTCTCCTGACACTAGATTCTTTTACTTTAAATACTGGCAAATTTGTCTGAACAAACAAAAAATAACTGTACACTAATACAAAAGTTCAGTAAAAGCAATCCAATAATAATTATAAGTAATAAAGACAAAAAATATAAGGGCGGGTCAGAAAGTAACCTCCATCCAGCTATAAATAGAAAATCTGCATACATAAAGATATTATTTACAATTTAAATTAAAGCTTTTAACTATATTTCAACATAGTCACCACTTAAAATTCAAGAATTTGTCACACAGCATTTCACTAATTTTCAAATAACTCCTTGAAAACCTTGCAAACTTTTAATGGCATTTTGAAGTTTGTTATAATCACTAAAATGCTACGATACAAGCCATTTGTTCATGCAAGTGAAATTAAAATCACTCGGCACAAAGTTCAAACTGTAAGGGAGATGATCAAAAGTGTCCCATTGGAATTGGTTCAAGAGTTCGAGCACTATGAGAACAAGCACTGTCGTGCAAAAAAAACAATGAATGATAGCACACCACAATGTTTGTTTGTATCACAGCACTTCAATGATGACAATGAACTTCAAAATGTTATGAAAGGTTGGTTGCTAGGTATGCGAGCAGCTGAATTTTATGAAGGTATTTGTAAATCAGTGAAACACTACGACAAAAGCTTGGATTTAAATGGTGACTACGTTGAAAGATAATTAAAAGCTGCAGTTTTAAGTTGTATATAATAAAATATTTTTTTCTATGCAAATTTTTTATTTATAGCCAAAAAGAGGTTACCTTCCGAACCGCCCTCATAAGTACATAATTTCGAAGAATAAGTTGCTCTAATATTAGATTAAAAAAAATAAATAAATAAAAGCTGATGAATCGATGGGGTGTCTGAATAACTTTAGCAACTTTGTTGGAAGTACAAAGACCTGCAGATAGCTGTAAATACAGTAAAATCTCAATTTTGTTAATATAGTGTACATAAAACTTGTTAATCACTAAACTGCCACATTTAACCTTTGTAATTAATTAGAATCCTACAGAATTCAGTCATCTGAATTACAGAATCCTGTAATTCATAAGAATTCTTTCTATCTACAGAGTGGGTAGAAAGAATGCTTGAGACAATTGCAATAAAATACAACTAGTATGATTATCAACCTGTTTATTTGGTTAATCCAAATTTCTTTTTTTTCCATTTTAAAATTTTTAATGAAGGTGAATAAGTTCTTTTTTCAATAAGATTTATCCTTAATATCTTTTCTATTTCTTCATAATATTTAGAAGTCTATTAACCATCTCAGTCACCAACATATATGAATTATGTATGTGAAGTATGAATGAAATTTTTTTTTAATATCTGTGACTAGTAAACATATTTCTCAATAATTATATAATTAATTAAATCTTATAAAAGAATTACTAAAATCTCTGCTGGAGTTCAAATGAGGAGGAAAAATTATATATATGTTAATATCTAACATTACCAAATGGACAAATTTCTACAATTCATTTTATTTTACTTTATAGAGAAACTTCGTCTGGAGGTTCTACTTAAGTTGGGAATTTTTAAGCAGAAGATTACATTGTCTACACAGATAATTTTATGACATAATATTTTTGTCATTGTCATTGCGTGCATTAATTTAGTATTAAACAATCCTGATATTATTCTGACAATTCAATTTAGGAAAATTAGTAGGTGAAACTTTCAAGTACATATTCCTCTATTACAAAAGGCGCTAGTGCAATCTTTGTAGCAGCAGTCTCTTGACATTTCTCTGCAATCCTTTACATATTTTCATCAAAAGATAGGTTTCTTACCTCAAACCGAAACAATTTTGAATGAAAACTTAAATTAAAAAAATAAAATTTTAAAGTAAACTACCAAATTCTTTAAATTTTGAATTCAGTAAACAAAGTTAGTAATTTCAAACCAAATCTAGACTTCTTAAATCAGCACAAAATTAAAAGTTGAAGAGTTTTTGGTAGTTGCTTTTAATTTAATGCAAGACTTCTAAACAATCAACAAAGTTTAAGGAATTAAAAAATTATTTAAGTTGGTTTTATTTTATTTTTTTTATTTTACTTTATTATTAATGCTGAACTTAACCATAAATGTACTGAACATTCAGTAATTGAGAAATATAGAATAAATTTGTTTTACTATTTCTTTTAAATATTTCAAGCAGAACAATAGGGAAATTTGACTTTTCTCAACTTCTGTAATCATAAGAACAGAGTTACCGACAAAATATACAAGGATCAAGAAGCTACAATGTATATGAAAAGCAAGCTCAAATTCAGAAAGTAAAAAAGAAGGTGTAATCTATTCTCAATAATCTCTTAACTTTGATAATACTCAAAGTAATAATATGTTTAAAAAATTCTTCTCTGTATAAAAAAACAAAGAGGGTGACTTTTTTTTTGTTACTTTATTTTATCTGAAAAGTTTGTTTCTAATATTTAACAAAAAATGAGAAAATTAAAAAGAGTTACTTTTTTTTATGATTTTCATTTTATTATTTTACATAAGATAAATACGATGTTCAAAATTATTTATACAGATATGTATGTTTAAAAATTTATTTTAATAAATTAACAATCTTGTGCTATTATCTACTGATCAATGTTTTAAAAATTTATAAAAAGAAACATCCACATTCAAACTTGTAGCATCATAATGAACCATGCTTCTAACTTTTCCTACCTTAAATTTTGTCTACTCAAAAGCAAAATAATTAATATTCATAAAAGTTTCAGAAGTACAACTTAAAATATACTGCTACAGCACATTTAACTTTAATAAAATTGATCTAATGGTTTTAGAAATTTTTGAGCCACAAAATTTTATACACTTGCCTATATATATATATATATATATATATATTTAAAAAAAAAAACAACTTAACCACCAAATACAGTGGCAGAAAGGCCTAAAAAAACTAACACCAATAGTTAGTTATTTTTACATGTGAGTGTGTACGAGTGTGTTTGTAAAAAAATAGCAATCTAACCAACAAATCAAGTGATGGTTTTTGGTTTTAATTAGCAGAGGGATTAATATGTTGATGAATTATTTGAATTTTCAAAAAAAAAAACATATATACACCCGTTTATACACATGTAAATATATAAAAAATAACCCTGTTTAAGGGAAATTGTATTTCTGTACACGTCATACCTCAAAGCGTAAAGAAAATCATTTTCATCCCTCCCAATTCCATCATGTGGCCAAAAGTAATACCATACTTTTTTTTAAAGTCAGTAAAAAAACTAACTTCCAACACATTCTAAGAAGAAAAGGATATTAAGAGATATTTCTTTGAAAAGAAATTAAAACAAAATAAGAAAATAAATGGTAGGAACTCTTTTCACGGATTTGAAAAATAAATAAAGATACTGAGAGAAGGGATGAAATAAGATAGCAATAAAGATAATGATAAATTAATTAGGATAGAAAATCTAATAACTTGTCAAATGTAGCACAAGTTTGTTATTTAAGCCGAAAAATTACAAAAATATAACAAAAAAATCAGAAATATACAAAAAATCAAACATGAAATAAAGAAAACATTTAATAAAAAAAATATCAATTTACAAATTATAAAAATACTCTTTGGCAAAGAAACAAGAAAATACGAAAGACAAGGTTTTAAAACAAATTTGAGAAGATAGGAAGAATTTGTGGCAGTATGTAATGCAAAAAAAAGACAGTGACGAGTTACCATACAACTGAATATCAGTGATTAGTTATGATTAAGTAACAACCAATAAAAGAAAGAATGTAAAGTAAAATAGAAGATAGAGATTTCAAATGAAAATAAAAATTAAAAATATGTAAAGCAAATGATTCAGGATGTAAGCAAAAGCAGTTATTTTTTGACATTAAAAAAAATTAACACATAACAATGAGAAATAGCTAATCAAATCAAATGACTGATAAAAAAATAAAATATGTAAACTTTTTTAATAAATATTTTACAGAAAAAAGAAAATATAAATCCATTAATTTCATATTTTTATAATATTAACTTTCAGAGATTTTAAATTGCAATCAAATAAATAACTACAATTTGCTAACCCATAAAAAAAAAAATTACAAGTTTGATAAATTTAAATTAAGTGTGGTATGGCTTTTTTAATTCCTTGTATGAGTTGGTCTCCTTGGCGTGAATGGTAGCAACTCAGCCTTTCATCCTGAGGTCCCAGATTCGAATCCCAGTAAGGTATGCTACAAAAATCATTCATCTCATCCTCTAATGTAATACCTAATGGTGATTCTAGAGGTTAAAAAAAAATTTCTTGTCTGAAATAAAATGAGTATTGTGATCAGAACAAATTTTGGTTTTCAGATTTTAACGGAAATATCCATTTTGACCATCTGTGAATTAATTTTGACCAGTTTTGGCACGACATCTGTACGTATGTATCTTGTTTAAATAAAAAATGGTACGGAGTAGGATGTTGAAATTTTGGATTTAACACTGTTGTTACATCTAGTTGTGTACCTTCCCTTTTGATTGCAGTCGACTGAACCAAAAATGTCCAACAAAGCTCAAAATCCCAAAAAATTTGGCTTTTGGGTTTTCTTAAATGCAATAATAAGCCCTCATTGAGAGCTTTTCAACTATATATCTTAAATTATACTTATTTTCATTAGTTCCATAGTTATAATGAAATAAAATTTTAATTAATGAAATATTGGGATCTTACAAGGGGAAGGCACATCAGTTCAAATCAAACTTTTTTTTTTTTAAATTTAATTATAATGATTTATTAATAATTAGTAACCTCCGATTGTAAAAATGATTTACAATAAATAATAATTCAATAACAATAAAAAAAAAATCTTAAGTGGACACACATCTTCCTTGTGCACCTTGATTACATATAAACATTTTTTGCTGCATTTAATTTATACTTATTTCATTTGAAAGCGAGATACGATCCTCCAGTTCTTAAATAACATGGAGTTACACAATTGATGAAATATTAGTTTTTATTAACATCAAATATTTATACAATTCATTCAACAATCCTATATGAAATATTAGGATAGAGTAGAAGTCCCATTTTTACAAGTATTACTATAGATCATTATTATTCATATCTTTATGAGTTGCTGATAAACAAAGGTTTCAAATTTCTAATGTATGTATAAATAAAAGTTGATAATAATTAAACTATTCTTTTTAGTAAATGCTTCTGTATATCAATATTAATGTTAATTTCAACTTTATGGTATAAAATATTCGGTTTTTGTTACTGGATTTTTTGATGAATAATCAAAAAGAAAGATAACATGAGGAAATATATCTCAAAAAAGCAAGAAGATGAATATGAAGAGGAAGAAAATGTTAAGAACAAGGGAAAAATAAAGAAATTGAGAGAAAATGATAAATATGAAGAGGAAGAAAATCTTAAAACCAAAGAATGAGTAAAAAGAAAGAGAATCTTGTAAACAAAAAATAAACAGAAAGAAAATGTAGCAAACAAAGAAAGAATAAAAAGGTTAAGAGAGGATGATGAATACAAAAAGAGAGAAAATTTGAAAACTAGAGAACATGTACACAAATTAAGATAAGAAGAATTTTATCAAACTAAAGAGCGATTAAATGATTGGCAACAAAAGACAAATAAATAAAATGGTGATCAACTCAGACTTAGAAATAATATTATCCAATAATATCAGAGGAGTAATGAACTAAAAGATAAAAATTTTTTACAGTTTATTAAAAATCAGGCATGTATGCCTCAGTGTATATGTTGTTCTTGTGAGGGTTTATTTTTCAGTCACTCAGTAGTTAACTTTAATGTACATAAGATTAAACAGAAATTCCAAAATAATTGAAAAAAAAAAAAATTAAACTAGAAAATCAAAAAATAATACATTGTAAATTATTATTTTCAATTAATACTAAATAATCAGATGTTTCACCAAATCTATTACATATATACATAAGTAATAATGCATATTTAATTTAATTATACATATAAACATTTGTAAAAAGTACATAACATTTATTTCATTAATTTCTGATTTTTTTTTTTTTTTTTTTGTTATTGATTATTTATTGTACTTTTTTTGTTTACAATCATGGGCGAATAATTACTAATAAATCAATATATTTAAATTTAAAAAAAAAGGTTAAAAAAAATTAATTAAAAAAATCTTAAAAAAGAAGAAATGAAGATGAAGACTGATTCGAACCGATGCGCCTCTCTTGTAAGATCCAAATATTTCATCAATTAAAATTTTATTTGGTTATAACTCAGGAACAATGAAAATAAGTCCCACTTATGATATATCATTGAGAACCTCTCAATGAAGGCTTATTACTGCAGTTAAGAAGATGTCCAAAATCCAAATTTTTTTAAGATTTTGGGCTCTTTTGAACATATTTGGTTCAGTCGATCATAATCAAAAGGTGAGGTGCAAAACTAGATGTTACAACAGTTCTTAATCTAAAATTTTAATATCCTAGGGCTAATCGTTTTTGAGTTGTGCAAGATACATATGTATGTACAGTCATCACGCTGAAACTAGTCAAAATGGATTCAGGGATGGTCGAAATGGATATTTCTGTTAAAATCTGAAACCAAATTTTTTCATAATCGTAATACTTTGTTTACTTCAAACAAATTAGTAAAAATATGAAAAAATGTCAAAGTTATTAATGAAATAAAATATTATGTACATTTATTTTCCAAAAATGTAGACACGTATGTGTAATTTAATACACATCACAATTTGTTTTATATTATTTTTTTTTTTAAGAGTGAATTTTATTTTATATTTCTTATTTTTATTTAAAATATGGAAGTATCTATAAAAAAAGCAAGAAACACCTAAAAGAAATCAAGTATGTTTAAGTATGAGCAAAGGCTTCTAGAATGAGATGTTTTATTCTAATGTTTTTTAAATATTTGTTTAGAAATGTTTTGAAAATCAGGATGGCGTTAAAATTATATGTTATCACACAATTTACTATCTAATACTAAGCAATGATGACTACAGAAAAAAGAAACAAGAAAAAATTTCTAATTTTCTACATGACAACACATTTTTCATAAAAAAAAAAAAATCTTGCTTAAATTACTTCAAAAAATTTTGCTGAAAGAATCATAAAAAATTTGTTCATTTGACGAATGGGAATGCTTGAAAAGATTGAAAAAAATAAATCATATGAGTTGAACTTAAAACCTCTGCTTTATTCAAAGACTAGATAAAACTTCATACATTTCTCCATTAAAAATAAAAAAACCTTTATGAAAATTATACACAGAATGAAAAGAGGGGAAACCATAAGATCAGATGCTATTCCAGTAGCAGAAAATGATCATTCTTTAATCAAATATGATCGTCGCAATTACAATACGTGTTCCAGTAAAATAAAAACAGATAAAAGTAGAATAGATTTCAATACTTAACTTAATGCATGAAACAGATAAACAATCACAGGTGAATGATTCCTAATAAAACATTAACTTCTAAATTAAGTACTAAAATAAATAAAACAACTAACTCTAAAAGAGAAGGGAAAATATAATTCCAAAACTATTTAAATATATATCTACAGCAATATATTATAATGAAGTACATTAAATTTATGTAAATTGTAGTTAATTTGTGATCATGGCTACATACAAATTTGAAACTTCCATTATGTATTCAACTGATTAAACAATTCTAAAGAATTAGATATGGAGTTAGAAACTGCATTTAACAATAATTTGATACAAAATTGTTTAACTGATAAATATACATTTATTTTATAAATACTTATAATACACATGTTAATTTAAAAATAGATAAGAATATTAATAATTCACAAATAAAGAAAACGATTTCCAACATTCACAGCCTACTAATCTATTTACTACAACATAATAAACAGAAAATATTTATTATTACCTATTTATTAACTATTTTAACTATGAATCTTAGGATAGTTATTAGGATATTTGCATTGATTTTACATCCAATATTAAGGAGATTTATTCCTAGATAATTATTACAATCTGATCACACTCTTAATTTTTGAACATAGGAACAATCAAAGTTTTTTTCCCAAAATTATTTTATTTAAAATTTTTCAAGAGTTTCATATAAATGCCATTTGAAAAAGTTCCAGTAGTAAAAAATACTATTAAACATTTTTAAGATATTCAAAAAACATATTTTAAGACATGAAAACAAGATGCAGTAGTACAATTTTCTACATCAATTAAGAGCATATTATTTAAAAAATACTATTATTAGTAAATTAGTAAATACTATTAGTAGTAATACTACATTCTGGAAAAATTTATACAATTGTCAAACAAGTTAATCTGCTATCATTAAATGCTGTAATTTTTCTTAAGAGCTTGTAATATAACAGATGCTATTCTGTTAAATCAATTTCACAGTACTTAAAAACAAAAAGAAAATGCGAATTTTGTAAGATATTCACAGCGCAGAATAATGAATGCAACAATAAATACTGGCCAATATCAGATACTACTTCCCTTTAAATGATAAATTTTTAAAGTTTTTATTAATTGCACAACAAGGCTTTGAATAACAGTTATGAAACTTTGCTATGAACCAAATACTATAAGCACAGTAATTGAATAAAACGGCAGATATAAGTGTAGTTCAGGAAGCTCTTAGCCACAATAAAAAATTCCAAATATATTTGTTTTAATATTTCAACTATTGCAATCAATACATTTAGACCAATGACTTTCCTACTGTTTAACATGCTGAGCATAATGCAATTTGTCTGACTTAGCAAAATAAGTGGTTGTCTTAACTTTGACCTCATCAATTGAAGTAAATTTTCATCCAGCAAGTGATTTCATTAGATTTAGGAAGAATAAATAAGTGTTTGAAGAGAAATCTAGTGGCACATGTTAAAGACTTCAAAGCATAAATCATAGATTTTACAGTGACAGCCCCAGATGTGTATGCACAGATCCAACATCTGGAGAAAGAGCACTTTCTTTTTGACTGAATATGAATGTTTAGCCTGAAAAACACCTTTCAATCAGTCCAGTAGTGAAGCATAATACTCCCCCCCCACCCACCCACCAGTGATAGTTCTGCCTTTTTCCCGATAGTCTTACGAGTATCACAACAAAAAAAATCCCCAAAAAAAACTATAGCCATGACTACCTACTGGTGAAACCATTTTCATTTGTTCCCAACCACTGTTTGATCTCTTTATGTCTAATAGTGAATCCATGTTTCATCAACTGTAATACGACATCAAAGAAATTAGACGGAATTGTGTTTAAACAAATCTTAACACCTTTGAGAAGTGTTTAGTCCAATGGTTTTTTGGTTGCCTGTTAAGAAATACGGCACCCATCGAATGGAGACTTTTTTGATACCCAAAATATTGTAAATTGTAGTGGACGTCTATTGAGATGTTTGCGATGTCAGTAACCTTGCACAACTTCAGTTGACAATCATTAAATCATTACAGACTTCCCTGATGATTTACTGGCATAGTGATTTTTTGGGTGAACAAAGAGTTCATCTTCTTGAATGGATGCATGCTCACGTTTAAATTCAGCAGTACATTTTTTTAACATTGAAAATGCAAAGGAAGAATGGAAGTGAAACCTAATCTTTTTATGTTTGTTGAGGTTAAATATCTTTAAAATAAGAAACTTTATACAGCTCCAACTTACAGAAAACATTTTATCTATTTTACAGAAAATGTCAAAATTTGCTTACTTGATCTCCATAAATAAGCAACTAATTATACGAGTCTGAAACTTTGCTCCATGTCATTTAAAGGACCATACTTTATAAATATCATAATCATTTGATCATAAGAACATCAAACATAGACTGAAATAAAAAAGTAACATTCTTTGATGTAAAAAAGTAGGAAGAACTATATCAATCGTTTTATAAAACAACTGTTATCGAATTCAATCCATAAAAAATTTCAGAAAAATAATTTTAAAAAAAAGGAAAAAGTGTGTAATTAACAATTATTAATTAATCACATTAGACTGTTATCTCATAATAACAACAATAATAATAATAATAATAATTATTATTATTATTATTACCTCAGCTATAAACAAGATAGGCTAATATAATTAGCATAAATTATAATAATTTAATTCTGTTCTATACTTTTTATAAACCAATATACGTTTAGAAAATTTTCATTCATAATAATTACAAAACTCCAATAAATATGTTATACATGCTTATTATACAATGTAAATGTTTATGTACACCCATATAAATGGCATTTAGATTATAGGCTTATGTTGATATATACGGTTTCATTATAAATGATAACATGAATCGTAACGCTTCTTATCTTCCAAAATGAGAAAAAGTAGTCTATTAATATCATTTTAGTCCACTAAATAAAATCATTAAACGTATATACATTTACTAATATAAACTGTAGAAAAATTAACTAAAATCCATATATTCAAACAGAAACATAAACCATAGTAAATCTATTAAAGAAAAATCTTTAAACATTATTACGATTGAATTTAACATTTAATACTAAAAAGATATGACCAGTACATTTAATAGTTTTTGCGATTTTAATATTTTCTTCCATCTCCATATATAAGACTTCATAAAACTGACTAACAAATGATTAAAGATTTCTTGAAAATGTCTTAAAAATGTTATTAACTTTAAAAAAAAAAATGTACACTAAACGGTTATTGAAATAAATGTCTTTTAAATATTAAAATATAAAATTAGTTAGCATTTTGATTAAACAATCATGTTTAATCATCTCTATACAAATAAAAAAGAAAATTATAATGCACAGTTAATTATTTTTATTTTTAACTACCATTGCAAAATCCGATGAAATGAGTATACCTACTTTACTTTATAGAATAAAAATAACGTAGACCCAAAAAATAAATATTACTACAAGCAATCTCAAAAAGGCAATAGGTCAGCTTACAATGAAGTTAAATAAACTACTCTTTTGTAGGATAGTAGGACAAAGAGTTTCAATTTTCAATTTAAAGTGATAGCTTCTAAGTCGGCTCCATTTTGGTGTAGATCACATTTAAAGATTTTTTAATAATTTAATTAATTAATTAATCTGTTTATACAGAGTGTATCAAAACTGCACGGCAATCTCTCGGAAATGGATTCTATATCTAAAAATAAGAAAAAAGTTTCC
>JAAAKQ030440540.1:0-24546 GCA_010016005.3 Zanna intricata
CGTTAACCAATTATCAGCAACGATGCTATTCTACTCGCGTTTTTACCATCATGCCACGCCAGCTTACAGAAAGGAGCACACTTATCAGTTATTATGTCCTCGAGGACCCCAGATCTGGCCCGTTTGAGAGCTATCAATTCCCATCCAGCACCAACTTTGAGGTCCGCTTAGACGGTATGAAGTTGATCGCAACTTGAAACGCATTCCCTATCTCCCTTTCAGGGTACACTCCGTTTCCAACAAGTTTACAAACGCAAACTATGATCGCACTCGGAAGCATGGGAAATATACTCCCAAGTGCGACCTCCATTGATACCAAAAACAAAACTAACCGAGGCTACGGTGCCAAAGCACCTACATCTGGTCAATCAGCTGCCCCGGGGTTCCCTAGCCACCCGGGATTCTACTTTATACACCCTCAGCAGATCTGCACAGAGCCAGAAAACGGAGGAAGTCAGCTACAATTGTCCACTCATTGCGGGTCTTCTAGTTGACCCGCAGATCCAGAAAAGAGTTTACTCTCTCAAGTTCCCTAACAACTCTGGTACGTTCAGCCTCGTACCGGGGACAAACATATAGGACATGGTCCGCAGTGTCGTCAATTCTACATTCCGAATAGAGTCCAGAGTCCGCCAATCCAAACCTAACCAAACTATGCCTGAAGACACCATGTCCTAACAGAAACTGTATGATATATCGATTGGGGGAAACCCACCTAATCGCTGTCAACTGTCGCATATCGGGGAAGATACCATGTGGGTATAGACCAGTAGAAGAATCATTCCACCTAGTTTGTCAAGAGTCAAAACATTGATCTTCTATTTCTCGCATACGCCCTGAAGTTAGAAGTCCATCCTTGTTAGAAGTATACCGCATGCTACGCTCTGTAATCAGGATATCAATTGGTTTTGTTCCGGCGATAACAGAGACAGCCTCTCTCGATACCGATTTGCAACCTCCGACAACAGCTAAAAGAAGAAGACTCTGAGCTCGTAATAAAATATCCCTATAAACTTGTAATCTCATACGATGAGCCCAGAAGGGCGCAGCGTACAACATTATGGCTTCACAGACTCCTTTGTAAAGTATACACATGGTACGGAAATTCAACCCCCAATCGGGATGAATGACTCTACGAACGCCAAAAAAAGCATCTATCGCTTTCTTTACGACAAACTGAAGGTGCTTCCTGAAGAGAAGCTTCTCATCAAGGATAACACCCAGATATTTCTGAAACCGGACATACCTAATTGAGCGGCCGTTCATCACGACTCGCGGGGGGCGAGCCGGATATAGACGACCCCAAAAAAACATCATAGTGGTTTTCTCCGCACTGAAAACCATCTTATGCTGAAGACTCCAAGACCGCAAAACCTAACATGTCTGTGTCGCTAGAGTTTCTATCTCCAACCGCGAGTTTCCTTCGACCAGCAGAAGCCCGTCATCCGTATAAGCGACGACACAGCAACTGCCGGGCAACCTCAACCGCATCAGAAAATCGAACTCGACGACCCAGACGAGGGGACCTAGAACACTGCCCTGTGGACAACCTTTAGACATGGTCTTTCCTACCTCAGAGCCACTGTCACGAAGAACGATGGTTCTGTTGCTGAAATAACTCGAGAGAGTGAGAATTTCATTTTGCGTGCAACCACGCCGCTGTAGTTGGAACAAAGCAGAGGGCCACCACAAATTGTTGAATGCCCCGGATATGACTAAAAAGACGCCGGGTATATATTTGTACTCGCTTGCCGCTGCTACATCTAGGACCTTAAGAATGGCGTCCTCTGTGCCCTTGCCCGGACGGCATCAACTGATGACTAGAAATGAGCCTGCTATTAATGAGGAGGTACACAATCTTCTCGAAAACCTTACCTACAACGGGCAAGAGCGTCAGAGGACGGTAGGAAGAACTCACGGGGTGATCCTGGTCCTCGCCTTTGAAGAGAAACCACGTTTCTAACAAGCTGGGATGTAACCAGCAGAAAGCTTCCTATTGAACATTCTAGTAATGGAACCAAGGACTATTGGTAATGAGTGAACAAAGAGTTCCACCGTTATACAATCATATCCGGGGGCTTTATTTCAGGCCAGACTGCAGATCACTTAACGGACTTCCGCCTCAGTGATCTCAGAAGACTGTGTATCACAGTGAAAACCTGCAACCTCCCTACGGATCCGTCGATGATACGAGGTCTCATCGGCCTTAGTATCATCTGGAAGTAGATCGTCCATTAGATGAGTTAGGACACGATCTCTATCTATAACAACACCATCCTGGGTCGAGAGAGCAGACAGAAGAGTGTCTGTTTTCCGCTTATTAAAACTCTGTAAACAACACCCCAAGTGTCTCTGTTTCCCTGCTCTTGTACAAAAGAGTGCCAGGAATCTCGCTTTGAACACCTAATCTTATTGAAGTACTCGTTCCTCGTCCGGTGATACTCCGCAAACAGGGCTGCTCGCCGGTCAGGGTTGCCCTCAACTTGAGCGGTTCTCCTGAGTCGGCCTACAGCCCGTTTTATCGTCGTCAATTCCCGGGTCCTTTAGTAGACCTATCCCATTCTGCCTGCCAGAGCTGGATGATTCTCTTCCAAGCCTCAGACTTTGCATACTGTCATAGGTGTTCTTCAGTTGGTTCGTCGAAAGTGAATCGCTGGGACACCGGCAATGACCTCCATGGCTTCCTCGGATATGGTCCAGTAATCTAATGTTATCTGATTTTATTCGAATGGATGCTCGCCGCTGCAGAGATGCCAGCATCCTAACATTCCGTTTTTGTTTGATCGCCTCTATCTACGCTGGTATTGCATGCTATACTTTGAAGGAAGCCAAGGAGAGAATTATACTTCTCTTGCTAGGGGCCCCTTCTCTTAATAATACATAGAAATTCCATGGAATTTTAGCAAGAAGTTTGTGATTTATTTAATAACGCACTTCCCAACAAAACTTAAATAATTACAATAACTGTATTTTAGAAAGTTCAGTGGTTTGAAGAAACTGAAGTGAAATTAAATAATTTTGAAGTTACTTATTTATTTTCTTTCAGTTTTTCTATTCATGTTGTCTGTTCATTATTTTTTTTTAAATGTGCAATAAATAATCACTAACTTTTAAAAATAAATAATTGTACGGTGATAAATATACCTGGTACAAATATCAACCTCATTCATCCTCTGATGTAATACCTTATGGTGGTTCCAGAGGCTAAACAGATAAAGAAAGGACACTCTTTCATTTCTCTCTTATCTATTTATAAGGAAATGTATCATTTCAAATTTGCTATTGCTGTATACTTATCAAATGTTTTTCCGGCCTCCATGGCTGAGTGATAACGTCTCAGCCTTTCATCCAGAGGTTCCTGGTTCAAATCCCGGTCAGGCATGGCATTTTTCACACGCTACAATTCATTCATCACATCCTCTGAAGATATACCTTAACGGTGGTTCCAGAGGTTAAAAAAAAAAAAAAAATCAAAATGTTGCAAATCTTGCTGAAATAGTAAGTTTTTTATTACTAAGATTGAGAATTTCCCAGATTTCTTATAGAATTCTTCTAACATATTACATCATCTTTAAAATTTCTATCTAAAATAAATACCTTAACACCAATTTCTGCTCAATCACTTGTTGATTTTGAATTTGTTGAGAATGAGTATAGTTAAGTTTAGTTTAGTAAATTCCTATCTGAATTAAAAGATTTAGTTTTGCATCACAGTGGCAATCAAAAACAACTTCTGAGAGTTCTTCCACCACAAATTTCATCTTCAAACAAGAGGAGTACTGATTTTTAAGGACTTAGTTTTGAAACATTACTGATGTCTTCTTCAAGGTTTCCGAACTGTTGAAGCCCATCCAAGGTCTGCCAAAACTGTTAAAGGTTTCCAAATTGTTGAAGAATCTTCATCAACTAATCTGCAACAACAATAATAATAATCTATTTATTTAAGCAATATTAGGAATTACATAATTAGATAAATCATAAACATCTTGAAAAAAATCATACTCAATAATCATACTCATACATCATTAACAAAGTTAATAGTAAAAGTCATTAAATGGAGAATAGAGATCAATTCATTATTAGCAAATAATAATCATTATAATTTTGAATGAAGATGAAGTATCAAATAGCAAAGTGCTATTAATAAAATTAAAATCAGATGCATGATGGCAAACAGAAATTTCAAACTCTACAGCAAAGAAGCATTTTTATAGATCCATATATGTATGGGTACATGTACATACAACTAAACAGACATTATTTTTTATACTAATATATAATAAAATATACAGTTTGAATTGAGTTAAACAACTTCAAGCGATATCATAGAATAAGTTCTAATCTATCAACAGCTATAACATTTTCTTTTACATCTTTGTCGTTTTCCTATGAATACAAAAGTAAGTTTTATTAAATAAATATGAAATAGCAATGATATTGATTCTCTTTAGAATGAATGATATTCTTAGATCAATAGTTGCTGCTAGTTAGATTACTTGATAACATGACTGAAGTAAAAAAAGTAAAAATACCAAAAACAGTATGGAGAGACCAGCTGCAACTTGAGAAGGGACTGATGGTCTAAACATAGGTGGGTTGTTGGAACGACCGTTGATTTAATGTAAGAGAGTGATGAATTATTGTTATGGATGCAGAGGCATATGGTTGAATTTTGAGAAGACCAAACTTCATTGCAGGATGTAGCACGAAGAAAAAATATTAATTTTCCAGCATACTTTAATTTATTTCCACAGACAATAGTTTATCTGGCATATTGCGATTTTTAAGAGCTGTTTTATTAATGGCCAGCAAGTTTCCAAGTTCAAGTAGTCTTGGTCTAACAGCCTAACAGCCTTCACATGTCCTATAAATCTGCTCCCTGGCTGCTGATCGTTAATTCAAGACTATCAGTTAGTCTCAGGTCTATATAAAAGGAGAGAAGTTGACTATGTTTATTAATATGCATTCTCTCTCTCTCTCTCTGCGCGCATGTGTGCGTGTATGTGTGTGTGTGTGTGTGTGTGTGTGTGTGTGTGTGTGTGCGTGTGCATGTTTGTTTGTGTGTGTTTTGGCATTTGTTTTGGTTAATAGCCTAGGGTTGAACAAAAAATCTTAAAATTTGTTTTCATGATTTCTATTATGGGACATTATGCAATTAAATTCTCATTGTGATGAGGAAGAAAGGGTGTATTAGAGATCATTTATTAGGCTATTTAAAAAGCAAGTTATTTGCTAATTTTTTTTTAACAGAAATTGATGTTTAATAATGTTAGCAAAAGCAATTTTATTGCAAACTTTGTGGGGAGATTTGTATTTTAAACATGTATTTGTAACTCCTTTTTGTATTAAGATATATTTTATATTTTTCTGATAGGAAATATATTCATATTCTTCTAACTGAGTAGGTTTTCCTCAATGGCTACATATTCCATTTTACATCCAAAGTAATCCATTTGAAGCAAATACCATACTTATATTTACTATTAACAAAGCTTATCATTTTGAACAAAGAAAAGGAAGTTAGTATAAGTGTTACAAGTTCCCATTTTTCAGACCATTGCACCTTACATTTGTTTGTATATTACTTGTGTTCCCAATACTATGTCATACGTAAACAATTGCATAATTTATTTCTTTAAAAAATGTGCATTTATTTGTATGTCTACCTAGGAGAGGAAAATTTATTATTCACTGTATAAATATAGTAATTTCATATATGGGTGCACACATATAGACTATGCTTATACCAGTCTGTGCCCTGACATGCACAGGAAACATAACATGAATTTATGCTTAAACTTTCGAAAGCGCAGGTTCTTTTTATAATTTTTTGTCATGTTGCCATGTGCAGTCAGTGTGTATTAGCTTTATGAATATTCTACAACAGCAAGAGAAAGCAATGTTCAACTATACAGGTTATAAACTAAATGGTTTTGTAATTTTGTTAATTATTTTTGGAGTGAACTTGAATGATGAGAAAATTACGATTTTCGAATGAGAAAAGAATAACATTTTTCTATGATCATTTTATATTACGTTTAAATAATTTTCAATCAATCAAAATCAAATAATTACAGGAATACATTTTATAAGTCCTTTTATGAAATTTGATGATAGTTTTTATTACTACCTTTTGTTTCATCACTGATTAGTCCGCCAAAACGAAATTTCACTATTTTGGTTTCAATAGTAAAACAATAAATTAATATTGTAATATTATTATAATATAACAACAAATTAACAATAAGTTAATTTCATAACTTAATGAATATATTGCAATTACTTATAATTTTAATGTTCAATATTTAGTACTGGGTTAAGCCTTAATGCTTTGACAAATTCAAAGTCTTATCCAAAAAATTAGGCAAAGAACTGTTCACTCCAGAGAAATTTATTTTGCAAAAATCTTGAAAACTCGTTGAACAAAAAAGCTGAAATTTGAAACAAACATTTTGCTCTAAATAAAGCAACCTATAAAGCAACTGGCCCAGACTGTCTGACTGGTTCATCAATTCCCAGCGAAAACAACTGAAGATAAATTAATGAAATTTTGTATACGTGTTCTTCTTATATTATAATTGACACACTAAGAAAGGATTTTTTGAAATTCCAAGTTTAGAATTAAAATGGGAAAAAAATTAAATTTACTATATTTTTTTCGATAACAAATGAGGATGTCAGCTTGATTTTTGATATGTTATTTTTATGTAAATATCTAAAAACAACTTTCTGGATTTTTCAAATTCATCCTTGAAAGGAGTGAAGAAAGGTAAAAACATTTGAACAATGATTGCAAATTTTCTCCATTTTCGACTGTACTAAACAAGATATTCACTAGATTGGGGTTTGCAATTCAGTATAGAATCCGAAACTTTGAGTGATCGAAGATTGTAGGTTTCAAAAGAACTGGCCTTCATCTTAAAGATATTAGTTGTAACTGGTTACCCGTATGAAGAACGTGTAAAAATGTATTTTTCCCGTTTAGCGTTACTCAACAAACACCACTAGGAGGTGACCGTAGATATATATCCAATGTGTATATGCAAGCCCTAATCTAGTTAATACCTCGTTTAGTACAGTCGAAAATGGGGAAAACTTGCATCTAGTAAACCAAACACATAAAAATAATCATTTTATGTAAATCAAAATTGAACATTTTCTGATTTCTGAATTTCTGGTCGTTATTCGATCGTGTTTTTTTCGGTTCATTTATATATACAGTTGTTCCTGTTAATATTTTTTTTTCTTGAATTCTTTTTTTATTTTGTTGTTTTTTTTTTTTAATTTTATTTTGATATTATGTTATATTTAAATATTTAAGTTTCATAATTTTATTTATTAATTAAATTTTCGATTTTACTTGATTTAATGAACGTGGAAGTTGTAATTAATTCAGTTAATAAGAATGTATTCAACAAAAAAAATTAATAAATAAATTCACTAAGAAAAGTTAATTTTTTATTAATTCTATTTTGTTTTGTACGGATTATACAGTAAAGTAAAGATTTTCTGATACAAGTATGAAAGCGAACTGAAATAGACGCGAGATGATGGCTTTTAAAGGGGCATTATACTCTAACGTGGTTGTCGTGGCTGGTATCCTTGTCATGTTCTAATGTGCTGGTCGGAAAAAAAACATCATAAGTATTGCTGTACCATTATTCTATTGTATACTCAACCTTTACAGTGTATGATTTTTATATAAAAAAAAAACTTCTTTCTATCTTTTCACTCTCAATCAAGGTGACGATATTCAATATTCTCTCTCAAGGAGGAACGATATGACGACCGTGTATGTCAGAAATAAATCGTTTACAATACTATTCGCTGCATTCAATAATAAATTTCACCTTATTTGACCAAAGAAATAAAATTTGTACGAATATAACAGTAATGAAATATACTAAAATATACAGACACTAAAAAACTAGCATGTTAGTTTTTTATATACAAACAAATTCGGAAAAATTGAATAATGAATAATTATCTTTGTATATAGAAATTATATTTGTAAACGATTAGTTCATAATGATTTCATCAAAAATTCTTATGTCGAGATGAACTTTCCTTAATCAGTTATTTTACAGATGATGATGACAAGAAACCCAAATATAGGGATTTAATGAAAACGTTATGATTTTATAATTGAAATAGAAGAAAATACAAGAAAAAGTGGTATATCATAGTTAAAAATGGTATTTAAAAAAATTTTTTTAAGTTTTTAGTTATTTATTTTTTAATGCAGAAACTCAAAATTTTGTAGGCGATATTAAATTTTTCTCGTACGCTTTGTATACTAGCATAATGTATTTGTTAAATAACCACCACTGGCAAATATGAAAAATCGGAAAAATTAGTTTTTTAAATAATATGTAACCCCAATTATTCTTCTTTTTTTTTTTTTTAAATTACCTTTAGACACCAATCAACAAAAGAAAAAATTCTAAAAGGTTAAGTTGCCCGATAAACATGTTTATGGTTTTCTCTTTTAGTTACTATTTTTCTTTATATTGTATGTTAATTCTTACTAATCCCATTTTACTTGAATTACTCTAACTTATTCTGTTATTCCGCTGATCTGGTGTTGAGGTAAATTTTCTGTCTTCCATCGAAATGTTTTGGGTTTGAATACGATTTGGATTTGGCACTGTTCATACACTAAAAATTCTATCTCTTATAGGTAAATGTAAATAGGCGGTAGTCTGTAATTATTTGGGAAAATGAACAGTTGACAACTGATTAACAATTGAAATACTCATATCTGGTTCTTTGTTTTCATTATACGGTTTTAAGATACTCAATTATTCTATTACAAACACTGTACTAGGTTGTTTAATTTGTAAAGGCAATTCTAAAAATTACAATAACATATTTATAACACATAAAAGAAAGTTACTGAAATTTCTGTAATAGTGATTAAGTATTAGTTAATGATAATGATTTAAATTACTTTTAAATAAACTGTCTTGGAAAATTCAATTGAAGAAAAAATAACGGACAAGAATATTTATCATGTATCATTGAAGATTCATCACAGTTTCCATACTGAAGTGGACTATTTGTTTTCAAGTCTGATTAAAAATTCAAAAGTTACAAATTTTAATATTAGGCTAAACACATTCATTTAGTATTAGGTAGAACACAAAATTATAATTTAAAAATATTTGATAAATAATAGCAATTTTTTTCAAAGAGAACAAACACAAACGGAACGTTTCATTTAAAAAATACATAATATGAATGTGTATATATACATACAGTTTATAATATTATTTTTAACGTATAAATTATAATAATCTAATATTTTAAAATAATTTTGTTGTTAATTAAATAATATGTTAAACATTGCAGAAATACTGTAAATACAATCAGTTGCATCAGAATTTAATTTATTCTTTCACGTATGGATTATTATAGCATTATGAACATTGCATTAACCTAGTTTTGGATCGGCGTTAAATTCTTTACGCGGTTGTATACAATGTTGTAAATTTGTAGGTTGATGACTGCTAGTCCGTAGGATGTTAAAGCGGATCATTTCTTCTTTTAGAACTACAAAACAAACTAAGAATCAGAACTTCTAGCATCACAAAACTTTAATCGATTCAGTGTTACTGCGTGCACGAAGTTAGTTCCCAGATATGCTTCAATTGTTCAACTCAAATACTATCTAGGCTATATAAACAAGGACAAAAAATGTGTGTGTATATATACACACATACTGTACATACAAACATATAATACATATAAAATTGGTACATAGCTTTATCATTTAAACAACCAAAAAAAGAAAGAAAGAAAACGTGATAAATAAATGTTTAACTTTCTTATACGTAAGTTTTGCTGTTACACGCTCAACAGTCCCGTAAATTGTATTGTTTTTCTGTAGCTGTTTGCAATTTTTGGATAAATAAAATAATTAAACTGACAAAATTAATAGATTTAATGCAGAGTGATTAGTTCAAGAAAAACTTTATAAATAATTTAATCAAAATTTCTTAAGCTATGCACTAACACGGAAACTTATTTCACTAAACTTATTTATTTTCTTAAACGTGAGCACTGAGTAAAAAACTAATCGTTTGTTTTTAATACTAATTTTGTATAAGATTTAGGATATTTCAAGAAACTTCATTCCTAAAATTTTCCAGTTCCACTTAATTTCTAAAACAACAGAGATAAGTACAGTTGCATTGGCTTGGATTGTGTAAGCCAATAAATTCATTCCATAATAATATATTCGACATCAAATATTGTCGCTTAATCTAAAACTAATCTTTACCGTGGCAAAGATGATTATAATTCTCACCGAAAATTTCAAATCTAAATAAATTGATTTATTTTAATTTTACATGTCAATAAATATCTGATTCTGGCTGAGTACAAGTATGTGTGTTTTGAATAGCATGAAAGCACAATCAAGGTGAATCCCAATTTAATAATTGATTTTGTAAAAGAAAAGATATTAAATGTATAATTTTATAAAAAATAATGAATACGGCATTGTAAGGGGGCATTCTAATTAAACATAATATTTTTCCGGTAACATTCAGGTTGTTAGGTCACTTTCGGTAACAACAGATTCATCTTTCTGAACATCCGGTTACGAAGGAGCGTTATTAAATTGAAAAACTTAAGGAAAGTTCTGAAAATAATTAGCCTCAAATACTCCGTCGTTCCATTTCACAACCTACTCCACACTAACATATACTTTATATTATTTTAACAGCTTTAAAATATATTACAATGGAGATATACAAAAATATTACAAAAAATATATATTACAATTTAAATATACAAATTTTGTTAATTAATAAAAAGGGATGAAAATCCTTTATTATGAAATACAAGTAAAGTATTTTAACTGTCATAATAAAATGAAAAAGCTGAACCTTATCATAATGATAGTAAAATTTATAAAACCATTCTAAACCTGATTCGCATTTCCTAATTCAAATGTGACTTCGTTTTTTCTCCCAAGATAAATTTTAAGAACTGCTGAACATAGAATAAAAAATCTTTTCACTCTTGACTAATAAATCAATAATAATATAAAAGATAAAAAAATAGTTATAAGAGACACAATAGATATCTACTTACAATATGTCGGCCTCCGTGGCTGAGTGGTAGCGTCTAATCCTTTCATCCGGAGATCCCGGGTTCGAATCCTGGTCAGACATGGCATTTTTCACACACGCTACAATTCATTCATCTCATCCTCTGAAGATATACCTTAACGGTGGTTCCGGAGGTCAAACGAAAAAAAATACTTACAATAAATAAAATGTTTAAAGCAAGAAAAAACAAACATGTAAGAGTACATAATCACATATAATATTTTTGCCATATGCAATAACGAAAGGCCATGGACGTACCTAGCAAAATTCAACACTAAAAATCAAACCATTAATTACGCTTCTGAACAGAAAAACATAACTAACAGTACACCTCTAATTATCTGCTACTGCTGTAAGTTGTAGTAATTTCACAATCTGAGAATTGTTATATTAATTATAAAATTAGTACTTAGCGGTTATTACACTTCTGATTAATGGAGAGTTGTATTTCAAATATTTAATAATTCTGCAGCAAACAGCTAACATTCAGAAATAGTGTTTGAGCATTTCTATTTGCGAATTAATTCATTTTCTATTAAATCCACTCAGACGTCAATATTTGTGTCATGTTTGGCCGTTGATGTGTACGAGAGATTGATAATTTTTAACTATTTAAAAGTTTAATTTATTAGAGATATAACAACTAAAGTATAAGAATTCTCAACATTTATTTCATAACTGTTCAAAAGGAATTTAATTTTTTAAATTTAAATTTTCCTAGATTGCTACTCTGAATTTAGAACAGGATTCTTGAAGTGATACTTTTGGAAATTACATTTTCAGTCTCTAAGCCTATCTTTCCGCTCTGTTAACCAGCAACTCACAATCAAATATTGCTTGCGTCATTCTTTACAAATAATGTGATTATTATTTCTGATGTGAATCAGAATAAATAAATTATAAATGCATACGTAATATATGAGCGGTATGTAGAGGCTCAAACACACGAAATGGATTATTAAATCGCCAATGAGAAATAATTCTGACTCATTTTAATTTATTCAATTTTCTACTTTACGGCATTTTATCTGATACCATTGCACAGTTTTTAAAGTTTCATATTTTCTGAAATAGTATAAAAATACAAGAATGTTGTTTGTATAAGTTAAAAGGTCGCCCTCTGGACTTCAACTAAAATTTCCGATCCAATAATATCCGGACAGAAAATTAATCCATTCCTGAAACATCGAGAGTGGCCTTAGAAGTGTAATTTTGATTTTACTTAATCAATAAAAACTAAACAAATATATTTTAGAGGAAATCTTTACTAATTCTTTGTATAACAATGTATGCATAACTTAATCAGATCGACTACCATTTCAAATTTGTTACATGTATTTCAAATTTGTTTTTTACATAAATGTACAAGTATATCCAATTTACTTATTTTCTACAGTAGCTTCTTGAGGGTCGTCATTAAATTTTTAAATAAAACTTTTTATATCAACTTTGTTGAAGTTTAAATGTTCATTTTTTACCTTTCTCATGCTGCATAATTAATTGTTTTCGAATTTCTTTAAATGTATAAACTTTCTAAAGAAAATAAATGATCACACTAAGAAACTACATCAGATGAATCACGGATCAGACGAATCAAGTTGTTGAACTTGCAGTTATTACTGATTGAATACTATTTTTCACAAGCCTTAGCGTTAATGCAGAAAAAAACATATTAAACGGGCTGCTAATAACTGAAATATTAAAAAAACTTGCCACAACTTACAAATTTCTGTGATTTCTTTTTTTTAAATGAAGATTTGTATACATCATCAAGTTGTATACATTATCTGCTCTAAAACTCTTTCACTAGATCCACCAACAATGTCCTTTATTCCCAACAAAACTTGGTAACCTTCTTTTTCTTTTAGAATGTCTATAATTTTTACCTCTTCTGGTCTTATTTTTTTTCACCTTCTACTGAATACAAGAGTTCTTTATCCTCTCGTAGATAATGAGAATTTCTAACAGAGGTTTTAATCAATCCTTCTCCTTTCATGATCTGAATTGTATTATTTCGAGTAAAACACTCGCTACTTTTCCATTTTTTATTATATCTATTTGTCAATATCCTCCACGGCCACATTCAAGTGCCTCCGGCTTTTCCTTTTTATTACTCATTACAATAGGGTACTCCAAACAAAACACTTCACAAGAAAGTTCTTCAGCTCTCAATTCCTTCTTAATGCATAATAACTATTTATTTCTGTTAAAAGCCTCCTTACCCATCATCATTCTTGTTTTTAATTCAATTCTGCTTTTGCAATTTTTATTTAACTTAATAGCAAGCTATGTGCATTGTTTTTTCTTATTCATTTCTTCCTTCTTTTGTGCAGACACATTTTCATTTCATATTCTGTCATGTCTTCTAATTTGGAATCATAATTTTGATATCCTGTGCTTCCTTTCCTAAATAGTCAACCCATTTGTGAACTTTTTACTATTTTTCTTCTTCCTTCACTGATTTCTTTCACCTTCCTCTAGAGCAACTTGTATCATATCTTCAAGGTAATAGATTTAGCAAGGTAGGTAATAGCACTCTTGCCATACTTCTTCTAGCTCAAAGCATTCTGAGCTCTGAACATCCTTACTTAAAACCATTTTCAGATTTAGGTACAAATGTTTAATTAATTTTTTATGTTCCCAATTTATTCTTTTGCTTCTTAATATTTTCATTACTTTACCTCATTTGAGGTGATTGAATGCTTGAATTAGCCCAGATTTAACCCTTGTCACTGTAACCAGATTCATCTTTCCATTTCTAAATCTACATTGTTTTTATGTAAATATTTTCCCCATTTGTTTTGGTAGTATTCTATTCAAAATTCACTGAAGAACCTTTTTTTATGTGAAAATTAAATTAATTGTTCTTGATTTTCAAATCATGGTTGTTTTAAAAAAATCTTCTGGCCACCCCCTCCCCCCCACTAATATAGATTGTTTTACAGTTTCACTATCAGTTACTTTTTTCATTAAGACATTTATTCAATTCTTTCAGCAATTCATTGATTCCTATATATTTTCAACTATTCATAGTTCATGAACACAGTTCATAGTGTTTTTTTTTTTTTTTACTACCATTAGTCTTGATTTTAAGATTGTTTCTCCTACTTCATCATCTTCTATTTTGATTTTTTATGAGAAGATCACTATTTTTATCTATTTAGCCTCCAGAACCACCCCAAGGTATTACTTCAGAGGATGAATAAGAATGATATGTATGAATGTAAATGAAGTGTAGTCTTGTACAGTCTCAGGCTGACCATTCCTGAGATATGTTGTTAATTGAAACCAACTACCAAAAAACACCAGTATCCACAGTCCAGTATTCAAATCCGCAAATGGGAAGATCTAGTATTTTTCTAATAAACTATTTCCTTTAATGTATTCCTGTTATTTTTTAAGTATATTTTCTACCTTGTATAGGGCTTTGTCATTTCTGCTGGGAATCTCTTTAATACATCCACCCCATATTACCTTTTTAACTTTTTATGTATTTCTTCATATTTTCCTTTTCTTTTAAAATTTTCTATTTATGATTATTCATCTGTAAGTCATTTCTCCTGTACTTTTTGTATTTCTCTTCTTAACTCATTATTTAATTTTTTTCAAGTTTTCATCCTTCCTCTTATTGAACTCTCTTTAATTATTTTTGTTATAGACTGTAACTTCTTTGTTCTTCTTTCCTTAGTAAAGCCAAATTTTGTTCTACTGCTATTTTATGGCATCTTTCGTATTCATCCAAAACGTATTTCCATTACTGACATCTGCATTTCTTCTCTTTAATTCTTGAGTTGAATTATCTTCTACCACTTCCTCTTCAACTGACTTTTTTTTTGAGATTTCATTTAGTTTACTTTCTTAACTCTTTCAACTTTCTTCTATATTATTTTTATTTCTGCTACTAAAAGTATGTAATTGTACATTTTTGTATACTCCTGGCAACCCTTGTATCTTTTTCCACATTTAAAAAATTTTCTTCCACAATTTTGTAGCAAGTTTTCATCTGGTGATTTTCATTGTACAGCTTTATTTTATGATTTTCAAACAAAGTATTATTATGAATACTTTATTTACCTTGCAATAAACCTTTTTTTAGAGGTTTCAATAAATCTTTTTTCCCTTTCATTCTATGTGCCCAGTTCATACTTTCCTCAACATCGCTGTATGATAAATGAATGTTATTACTGGTATCCATGACAAACCTAATAAATTAACTACGCAATAACAAAATTGTAATTAGCAAACTTACAACAAACTTAAGACATAACATTAAGGAAGATACTTTTATAAAGATTTGAATACTAGATGTGGATACTGGGGTTCTTTGATGGTTGGGTATCAATTAACCACACATGAACGGTCGACCTGAGACTGTACAAGACTACACTTTATTTACTTTCCCAGATATCATCCTCATCATCCCTCTGACTAAATACCTTATGGTTGTTCTATAGACTAAACAGAAAAATAAAAACAAGACATTAACAACAATGTTTTTACTATGAAATCAGCTGTTCAGTAATGTTAAGACAAAGAGGTATTTATCAGGAATAAAAGTTTACATGATTCTCAATAAGAGAGAACTTTTTTATTTCACAAGCAACCATTCAAAATAACTTTACAAGGTTCTTTGTAAACAGACAGAATTTTGTAACTTCTAGGAAAAAACTTTTTCACATAGACCTTTGATTTTCCGTGAATTCAAAATGATTGAAAGGTGCTACAACCTAGCAGACTACTTGCAAACATAGCTAATACAACATAGAATCTTTAGCTCAAAAAACTAAAAATCTCAAATTCTTGACATAGAATCTTGTTATTCCACGCAGGCTTGTAATAATCTTTCTTCGCTATCATAGAAGAGCAAAAACAAAATAACTAAAATTATTTGGACTTAAGAAACTTCAGTATTTTCATTTTAATTATTTGGAATACTTTATTTATGTTTTTAATGAAATGTAGTTAAAAAAAAAGATGATAGAGTTCACATACCTAAATATGGAAATATGATTGGAAATCAAATTTGGTTTGGTAAGAAATTTAGGTAGTGGTCCCCTAGTAGTAAACTTGTGATCTATCCGTTACATGCTGTAGAAATAATTTAGGTTGACCGAGTTGTACACTTCATTCACATTCATACATATTATCTTCATTCATCCTCTAATACCTTATGGTAGTTCTGGAGGCTAAACAGAAAAAAAGAGGTTAACTGAGTAAGTAAAGTACATAAAGTAAATAAAGTAACTACATTTACTAGGTTCAAATCCTAGTAATGGCAGTTACTTTTATATGGATTTGAATACTAGATCATGGATACTAGTGTTCTTTGGTGGTTGGGTTTCAATTAACTGCACTTCTCAAGAGCGGTTGACCTGAGATTGTATAAGACTACATTTCATTCACATTCATACATATCATCCTAACATTTTAACTTTTTAACATCATCCTAACTTTTTAACATAAAAAGAGTAAGGTTGACCGAATGGCATAACACGTGCGTAAATTAATCTCCACAGTTTCAGCAAAATTAAATATCTTATTCAAAACACTAATTAATGGTTGTTAAAAAAAATAACATCTACCAAATGAATGAGTGAAATAAGACATGATAGCATTTCACTCGATCTGATGTTTGATAGGTCAATCTATTCTAATTTAGCTGTACATTTTTAAAGGCCGACTTTAGCTTGTGATAGAACATATAATTTATTTTATTTTATTATGAAGGTCAGTAATATGAACACTGTTGATAAGACAATAAACATTTCTTTAAACGTGTCGAGGTAAATCATTCCATAAATATAATTAGATGTAAGAACTACAGGCTATCTGTGTATCTTACTTATTATTAAAGAAACTTTTCTTAGCACAGCTTGCATTAAATAACTACACAAAAGGTAATTATCATCTTGTTTTTCAATGAAAAACAATTTTTTTCATTTACTAATAACAGCCGTTAAAAAAGAAGTGAAATAATGCGAATTGTTAGTTTTGTAAGAGTAAAAATAAGGTTATAATAGACTTAATATTCATTTTTTTTATAGGTCATATAATTATTAAAAACCCAAATTTTTTCTTTCTTGTGTTGAACTCTGCTCCATCAAGGGTAGTCAAAATCCTAATATTATTATTTTTTATTTATTTATTTACTGTTTTTTAAAGAAATATTTATTTCGTTCATATAGGTTTTTTACTTCTCGAGACATCGCTGAAGCAAAATTTAGCGATAAATTATGCATACAAACGCTTAAGATTATTTCTCTAAATTAGCCGAAATGAATTCAGTTATGCTGAACACCATTTCTCATTCAAAAATCCAATTAAGATATATTTATAAAATGTTTATACAAGTCTCGTATAATTTTGATTACGGAAAAATGTTACTTCTTTAGGTACGTTTAACTGTAAAAACATCTTATCAGGTGATAAGCGCAAATGTTGAGATGCATAAAAGATATTAAAGTTACGGTAACTGAAATTAACACAAAAATATAGGACGTATTAAAAGTGATAAATAATAATAACTGAATAATAAGCGATACCTACGTTATTCTAACAAAACAAAAATACAATACAACACACTATTTCAGCAATTGAAAAAAAAAACAATTTTTTTTACATTTTCTGTATTTTGAATTCTATAGTAGTAGAACGGAAGTGCGGTGACGTCTGTTTTTGAAGGCAGGCAGTTCAAAGCTCTCGCAATATGAGAGTAAAGCAATAATAAGGCGTGTCATCACAACGCGTAGCGGCGACAATGACATCTCTTTTCTCCATCCTTGTTATACTTAAATTAATGATGAGAGTACCTCTTCAGTATACAAAAAAAATAAGAGTAAAAAAAATTACCTTTAAACTACCTAAAGTTGATATCTACTGTATTAAATTTGTAATGCATGGCTATTATATTATTTTAGAAAAACCTAAGGATCAGAAATCAGTAGACCATAAGAAATTTTAGTAGTATAGAAGCAAACATCTGAAAGATGTTCCTAACATAACATGTCATTAAGTATATCATAGCCTACATCCAAAAACATATCCAGATAAAAAAATTATCCACGTTAAGCGATTAACCATTGTTTTCTACAGTAATTTTTTTCAAAGCAATATCAAAATAAATCACTGTAATTTATAAAACAAAAATTATTTTGTTATAGCATATCCTAATCGCATAAAATTTCTGTAATCTGATAATCTAGCCTGAACAAAACACATTATTTAAAATAATTAATCAGATATTTGCAGTCCAACGGTTAAAGAATATGAAACCGGTAAAAACGTACTTCATAAATTTTAGGAAAACTATTAAAAGAAAGATATTAACTATGAGTCAATAGTTACGTTAATGAGTAATACGATAACGTTATACGTAATATATTTTAATTTTAAATTATTAGACTGGATGATAGTAGATGATTAACAGCAGCTACTATATTTGTATATTGCAAATATACAGTAATTGTTTTCTCCTATCTCTTAGCGTGCAGTTTCTTCTCAAATGTGAAAAAGATTTCTTAGGTTCCTTTCCAGAAAACTGCTATCTAAAATTAAAAATATTAGATAATCATTAAGAATGTTGTAAAAATAAATATTCTTGTAGATAGGTTTTACTGATTAGGCTCTTATATATTTTTACTGATAGTCAATGATACTTGATAACTTAATAAATGATGAAGTGCAAATTAATACTACCAACGTCAAATCTCTTGGTTTAAAATTAATACAACTGTATTTATAAGTTGGCAAGAAACAAAGGAAAATATTCACAGTATAAGAGATTATTACATTACTTTATAGCTCTATATACAGTCTTTTCTACGCAGCGAAATCTAAAACGTATTTCCTATATAAATAATTTTATCGTAGAAATCAGTTTAAGAAATCTTTTAAATTAAATTTATTCTTTTTAATTAACTACAATAATTAATTCCTTATTCACTGAACCGAGATGTAGATTGTATAGTTTTCATCACGGGATATTAAAAGAGTTGGATTGATTCTTTGATGGGTTTATTCCTGCGTTTCTATTCAAATTTTAACCAACAACAGATTTTTTTTGCGGTAAGAAAAGGTAGCCCGAAAACAGTTGCACTTATTTCGGGCTAATTTCAAGCAAAAAAATTAAGCCTAAAATTAGAACTAATTGGCTCTTCTTATTAATAAAAACTCTATACAAAACAATTCTTTTAAATATATTAAAGCTTATTTAAAACATATTCATGTATAATACACTGTTAGCCAAATCGCATATTTTGATGGACAAACTTTCACCCTCAATTAATTTTCCTAGAAACATCCTTCATTCTCTTATTATTCTAAATACTCTTTTGGAAATACTTTAGTGAATAAGAGAGAACAAAAGCAAGGATTTCATTTATACTTTTGCAACTACTTAAATTTTTAGACTGGAGGGCTGTAATTTTACTGATGTAAATATTCATAAAATATCATTTCTTATATTTATTTTATAAACCATCTCTTAGCATCAGACAGCTAAAAAATAAAACTAACAATCAAGTTACCTACCCTTTATTATAGTTGCAAACTTCTTAAACAGTTAAGACGTATTTAAATAACGTTTTAAGTTTGTTCATTAATAATAAATTTAGAAAACAAAAAAAATTAAGAAAAAATATTAATGATTCTTTTTGAATTTGCACTAATGAGCTACATGATTCTAAAGTTACCAATATCTTAAAGTTAAAATTACTTTTTGTTGAGCAAAGTATACAGTTAGCCTATTCTGACAATCAGCCACATTAACGACCAACTGAATAAATATTCCTTATGATACATTAATAAATTCTCTGAAACACCTTAATGATAAAGAAGTTGCTAGGAACAATCTTACACTTAAAAAAGTAGGATTTGGGGCAATAATTTTAATCGTACTGAAGGATTTAAACAAGGTTATAAGGAAAGAAGTTCCGTATTAGATACATGAGACTTCGGAAGAGTATTATAGGATTGTAAATTTTAATGAAGTTTAATGTTTCTTACGGTGAAATGCATTTGTAAGATAGTGTACACGCTATGAATTAATTAAGTGTAAGATTAATTAAGTGTATTCTCTACACATTATGTTCACCAAATATTATTATTAAATTACTTTAGTAATTTATTAATGTGTAGCGATGTAATTGCGCTATGAGTAAAAAAAATGTTAATTTCAGCCTGAAATTATCGAAAAGTATTTTTCTGTGACTGTAAAATAGTTAACATAAATTAATTTCCACTAGTAAAATGTGAAAATAGTTTTACATATTAATGCTGCAATCAGTGTTGAAATTGTAATTTCTGTGTAATTTAACTTACGATTCACTGTTTTGTCAGTATTTTCACAAAAATCAGAAACACAGAGTCTAAAGTCTCTTTTTTCTGTTTAGCCTCTGAAACCACTGTAAGGTATTACTTCAGATGATGAGTAAGGATGATATATATGAATTTAAATGAAGTGTAATCTTATATATTGTACAGTCTCAGGTCGACCGTTCCTGAGATATGTGGTTAATTGAAACCCAACGACCAAGAACACCTTAATACACAATCTAGAATTCAAATCCGAATAAAACTAACTGCCTTTACTAGGATTTGAACCTTAGAACTCTCGACTTCGAAATCAGCTGATTTGCGATGACAAGTTAATCCAGTAGACCAATCCGCTCTATTGGAACCGGTGGGTTAGAAGCTAAACCCTGTTTGTCCGAAAAATTTCCGTAACGTTGGAATATGTTAATTTGAGTTTTCTTCTACTTATAAAAAGCAATCATGTTCTCACTGTCAATAGTAAATCCCATTGTAGTAGAATTTCTATCACTTCATTTTCTTTCCGCAGCTATAAAATTATTACATAATAGATAACTCACTTTTTATCAAGATCAAGTTTGTTGTAGTAAGTGTGTTTCTGTAGCCTATTATCTTGCTGTGATAATATCAATAGTAGTCAGCCGCACTGTAGTCTCACTAACACAAATTCATTGCTTTTATAACCATTATGCAACGTTGTATGCGCTCTGGGATTTTATACCCGTTGAAGAAGCGTAAACCATTCCACGCCGTACGACCATTCCGCGATCCAAATCGATAGCAGAGAATGTAAATCGTCTACCTTACGCCTACGCAGAAGCGCCTTTTACTACCTTACTTGTCTTTTTTTTAAAAGCTAATGTGCCTTATTCAAAGACTTAAAAGTTTTCAGTTCTAAAAGTCAGTTATTTTGAATACCGTAGCAATAGTTTAATCTCATAATATCGCACCATAATAGTAGTGATTTTCACTGCAAACTATTTTGACTTTTTTTTTTAAATTATACATTACTTTCCGTCAGAAGAAGCGCTAAAATAGATAATTATAATAATTAATATTAATTAAAAATAATTTCCAACAAAAGACTTCTTTTATTCGATTTCCTGCCATAAACTTTGAGTGTCGTAAGTAAAATGCACATGCAAAATCAATCGTTCTCTGACCCGTGTTTGAGACAGAGAGGTCGGCACAAATGTAAATTTAGCTAAACTATTTTATTTATTTTAAATCGTCCAATGATATTAATAAATACATTTATAGTGGCAATAATAAAAAATAATAGCAGTGAACAATGAAAATTATACTTTAGAATTTTAATACACAATGTATTTAAAGAGTTTCAGAAAAAAGTAGATTGCAAGCAATTTTACGAACAAAATAATTTCAATCAAAGAAGACAAATTTCTTTGTGAGAAAACAAGAAACGATAAAAAATAAAATGGATACTTCAATTACTGACAGTGTGTGAAATAAAACATGAAATATACTTAGCTTGGATTTCTATTCTTGATCTTGCTTTAGTAAGAGAATTTTAATCTTGTGCGTGCTTGCGTGTCAAAAGTTCCGTGTAGGTCATTCCTTTACATTACAACTTCCTCTTGCAAACATCCATCAGAATCTTTTTTGACCATCCTTTGACGTTCACTTTCTCTTATACAGCTAAAAAACATCAAAATAAAATCAAATATTTCGTTTCAATGATAATGCAATTCAAAAGAAACTAAGGAAACTATATATTAATTTCCGAACGTTGTAAATTTTTGAAATTAATTAATTTTTGGAGGTGCATTCTGAATAACCACTGTCCGTGTCAAAAAATAATATAAACTACTTTTACCATTTTTATTACTTTTCTTGCAGACCTCCGTAGCGTGAGTGATAGCCTCTTGGCCTTTCATCCGGAGGTCCCGGGTTCGAATCCCGGTCAGGCATTGTATTTTTCACACACGCTACAATTTATTCATCTCATCCTTCGAAGATATACCTTAACGGTGGTTCCGATAATTAAACAAATAAAAACAAAAAATATTACTTTTCTTCTATAAGCTAGTCTCCAATTACCTTCAACTTCTTTTTATTGTTTAATTCTTAATTTCGCGGCTACGTTAGTACGAGACAAGGGAAAGCTTGCTGTCGGTGAAAAAGTGATCCTCCCGGTTCAAATTTTTATTTCTCGAGGTTTTAAAGCCTCTTAGAACAAAAATATTTAAACCTTGGTTACGAAGTACCGCATGTCTGCATTTATGTATACGAAACATTACTGAAACTGTAGATATAATATATAGAAAAAGTTTTGAAAAACTTTTCATTGAAGCTCTTCTCCATAAATTTTTTAATTTATAAAATATTTAATTTTTCACTTTTAAAATTTTTTTCTCGAAATGAACCGTTATGTGGATGTAAACTAGAAATAGTTATTTTTATACAGATTTGAATACTAGATCGTGTTCTTCGTTGGTAGGATTTAATTAACCACACTTCTCAGGAGCGGTCTTCTTGAAATTGTACAAGACTACACTTCATTCACATTCATACACATCATCCTCATTCATCCTCTGAAGTAATAACTTACGGTAGTTCCGGAAAAAGAGAGAGATTTAAACTCATGTCTTAAGGCTGGAGTTACAACCCCTCCTCCAAGGTGGTAAGTATATACCATTATCTGCTTGTATTATCAGAGTCAAACAGTTTTCAACTCTTATAAGAAGGTTGTGAAGTGATACCCACCTCCTACCCTTACAAAAAGAAGTTTTACTAGCTTTACAAAATTGACTATCCCAATGAATAAGCTTAAATTTCTTTATTGTAATTTTTTCCAAATTTTTAATCATCATGGTCGGAACAGTTTTTAATATTTCTTGTAGGGATAATTGTACCTTTTTTAATAGAAAAAATAATTTTTTCATTACTATTTTCATTTAAATGAAAAATTATTTATAACAAATATATAACTTTAAACGATACAACCTCTTCTAAATACATAATTTAGAAAGGTTAAAACTTCGCAAAATTTAGAATTCAGTTATTAGATAAAAGGACAGTGAGGTCTAGAGTTACTAAAAATTCTTTTCTCGCTTTATTCTTTTGGGAATAATTAATTTATGGTCATTAATTCTCGTCAAGAATAATTTTAAAGAAAGAAAATTCTCGTAAAAATCATTAAATAGTATTTATTTGCAGATAATTTTTATTTAAATCTTCGTTCCAAATATGTTACAATTAGAAAATTATATTAAAATAGATTAATTCTGACAAATAAAAGATTATAATATTAGTAAATAAAGTGCTTAAATTCAACTCTATACAAGAATAATGCCCTTTTTCATTTTAAATTAATTTGTTTCATAATTAGTTATACTTCTTCAAAATTGGAAGATAAATTAAACATTTTTGTACTAACCTAAAACATTTTAGAACTTTGAAAATAATAAACTGAACTGGAATTGTTAGCGATCCAGTAAATTAAAAAAATGTGAAGTTTCTTTTCTTTATAACAGGTTTTACCCCTTAATTCCATAAATATTTTATATGGTACTAGAAAGTTTGCTGAAATTATATTGTAAACAATGCCGGGATGAAAAATAATATTTCAGACACAAAATTTCAGATAAACAAAACGATAATAATATTTAAATAAAAATCTGCATTGTAAGTTTCATTTTACTCAAAATCGTCAAGAATTCTGCCAGCGAATAGCTAGCGTATTCTTAATAATATCTGTTTATCGGCAATACTTTTTTTTTCGATAAAAATTTGTAATCGTTTCTTTTCTTGGAAGAGTATGCGGTGGGTTTTAGACTAATGTATATAAGTGATTATGTCACGTACAAACCATCAAACTACAGCGTAGATTGAAGACATAATACACAATTCTTTTCTTACTCCTACGCTGAGTCGGAATAAACTTAAATTTTATAATCGTTTTCTCTAGCAGCATAGATTCTGATGTAGACTGCGTTTTCTGTCATATACAGAGTGTATCAAAACTGCACGGCAATCTCTCGGAAACGGATTCTATATCTAAAAATAAGAAAAAGGTTTCTAATAAACATATGTCTGAAAACGTTTTGTTAGCGAGTTACGGCTAGCGAAAGATTTCGCCCGGTTTTCAGTTCCTCCC
>JAAAKQ030440651.1:3185-24545 GCA_010016005.3 Zanna intricata
TCAAGCTGTACATTCTATGGAACACAGGAGACTGTTTTCAATTATGTTTTGACTTACATGGAAACGATACTGAACACTTATTGTCCTTTACCAGAGGGGTGTGGGAGCTTTTGGGACACTTTTACATTGCATCTGAGGTACTATAATGTAAAATAAAGTGTTCAGTGCTTTTGAATTAAAAGTTTATTGCATATTTGGATCATTCAATAAACTGTTGTAAGTAGCTACTATTTAACTTTTTATATTCATTTTTCAAAATAAGATCAACTTAATGAAAAATATATAACCTACTGTAATTTATAATAAATAAATTATACATATTTTAATATTTCTATTTGATATTTTTATTTTTGTAGAAATTATTTTAAATTTATGGTGTGTCTTAAATTCGAAGAACTATGGTATAAATAAAATAATATATAAAATAATTATAAATTATATGGTATATATAAATTTTCCATTAATATCAATGTTTCTCAGAATAAACATTGAACTAATTAGGGATTAATAATATATAAAGAACAAGCTTGTATGTCTCTGGCAGATATGATATAATTTTTTGCATAAAAATTGACTGAAGAAATTGACAGTATAATATCTTTATACAATAACTGCAGCACAGAAATTGTTTCAATCTGATGTTTAGCAATCTCAAAGTTCAACTGAAGTAAATGAATATGGATTAAAATACCTGAAGAAAATAATATAGGTACATTTATATCAAGAATAGCATTTAGTAAACCTTGGATTATTTGAAATAACATTTTATGTATTATTTACCTTGAAAATTGTTTTAAAAATGTTTTGAATAAAATAATGTAAGCTATTTTTTCAATACCTGTAATTTACTTTATTCTTGTATACAGCTTTTGTAGTTATAGTGTGTATATACATAAGATATAAATAAAATTTTTAAAAAATCATGGGCTAATAAAATAATGTCTTTAAACATTCACTAAGTAAAAAATAAATGTAAAAATTTAACAATGAACAAAAATAAAATGATTCATTTAAACACAAACTACAATTTCTGAAGGATGAAAACAATACCTATATTACAATAATGTGAGCAAAGCAATCCTCCCCTTGACTGACAATGTGACAAATGTCCATGACTTATTCTTGAATAATAAAATCTTGTCATCCTCAAAGAAAATAATCAATCATCTATAAAGTCTGTCACTATATTTTTGTAATTATTAATAAAAAATAATGAATTTTTCCATTTTAAACTACATACATACCATAGAAATTGTTACAAAAGTTGACCTATGAGTAATTAAGATAAGAAACAAACTTAGAACAACATTATCTAGCACAATTTCAGCTTTAATATAAATGCATGTTTTTTTTTTATAATTTACAATGCGGATATGATTCCACTGTGAAAAGTGAACATTACAGAATTAAGTAAAATACAGAATATGTAATTGCATATTTACAACAGCAAGTTTCACTTTGTATATTATAAATTATTATGAAGAATAACTGTCACAAAAATAAAACAACTTCTCTGGCTGGTATACTATATCCAAAGGCAGCTATACAAGTCTTCTTCTTCAGGTTTTTCATAAGAAGACTGGAGTAAATATATAATAGTTCTGTGAAAACTGATGTATGAGAGAGTGCATAACTAATGTACAGTTACAAATAATGGGATAGTAAAAAAATCCCATGAACAATGTGTGCCCTCATAATACGGTGCATACATTCCCTCAATTCAAACATGGCAGATCTTGTTAAATTATATTCACTCATTCTTTGTCAATAACCATAGCCACGGATACGGCTAGTTTGCTATGTCAGTGTGTTAAAACAATGTGCAATGATTATATTTTTAACAACTGAAAATATGAACTACATAGCACTATCTTTTACAAGCTGTTTTTGGTAAATAAAACTGTGGATTGAGGTACTGTGAATAGGTGGGAAACAAGTATTCAGAATTAGCCCACTGTAAAAAAAATTTCTCCTGACAGTAATCTGGGTACCAAATATATGTACACGATGATGTACTTGTAACTGGAAGCTGGGATGTCCATGTATAAAAAATAAAAGTTTAAACTTGAGAAAATGTGGGTAGTGTTTGAAAATCCACTGAGCTAATAATTTTTCAACATGAAAATGCTTAGCCATATATATCACATGCTAATGTCTTGTGAGGTTGAAATTCAAATCCATTCTCTCAATTTCAACTAAATTTGGTGGCCTGAAATTTTCATTTCCTCCCAAAATTTAAAGAGGCACCTTAAGATTTCTCATTTGCAGATTAATGTATTTATTTCTTCACAAAAAAATGAACTGAAAAAATAATAGCAGATTGTGAATCAAGACCACTGAAATTTTTCAATGATGGGGTAAGAAAACGGGGCAAGAAAAAAGTTCACTTTGGGAGAAATATCTAGCTTAAATTATGACTATGTTAAGGAGTAAAGGTAAGTTCCTGTAGCCAATAAAATATAGCTTTATCCCTTCTTTTGTTTGAATTTTTCTATGTTTGTGATTCATTAGCAAGTGTTCCCCACTCTTCAACTGGTCCTCTTAATCGACTATAATTCTTTATTTTTCCCATATAAATTCATTCTTATCTTACTATTTTTATTGATATTTTGGAAGCTGCTTAAATAACAGTTTTTGTTATATACTATAACTGAGCATTTTATGAATTTTTTTTACATTTATCAGTTTATTTTTCCAGAGATCATTGCCATCTGTATGCAAACTGCCAGACAATTTTCAAAATCCATGTTTGAGTAAATATAAATTTGGAGAAGGGGTATTTGTGAAGACGTTATTAAGAAAAATTAAGTTTCAAATCAGTTTTAGGATTTCTATTCTATTTTAACAGAGTTATAACATTATAAAAAAATATTGTTAAAATGTAATTTATTTCATTATCATATAGGGTAGAATAAAGTGGATAGCAATACAACCCCAAATTAAACACAGCTATTATTTACATGAGGGCAACTTGAACAATTGCTACCATTCTGTAGCTAATTTACGCAGAAGTACTTTGATATAATGACCTAATGAACAGTAAAACAGATAAGTAAATGTAAGCTGACAGCTGACCAGAAGTCAAAATCATACAGTTTGGAATCTGGCCTGACTTAATAAACGCCTTTCAACCTTCTGCAACAAACTATAGGGAAAGCTAAATCCATTTTTATCATAATCTAATTAGATTTTTTCTTTATGAAAAGTCAATTACCAAATAAAATATTTAAGTGAAGGACAAAAAACAATAAATCTAAATTGTATAACTATAGTAAAAGTTCATTAAAATCAAAGATGTGCTAGAAAGTAAAGCACATCTCTAGTTTTTCAAAAAAAAAAAGATATAACAATGAATGTACTGCATAACATGTGCCAAGAACTATTTTGTTTCCTGGAGTTATTTTTTTATTATTTTTTTTAAAATTCAGTCAGATACTTGGCTATGAAATGAATTAAAACAACATGCAGTGCAGCGAATAAATTTTTAATAGTAAAAAATATTACCTTCTATTGAAATTAATTTTTCTTATAAACTGCTTGTGGCAAGAAAGTTGTTGAATGAAACACAACAAAATTATTGGGTGATAAAATTTCATAACAGTAAACCCAGTAAAGACAAAAATAGAATAATTGTTGTAGCAAAAAGGCCAGTTTGTACATTTAAAATATTAAATTCATTTAATGAACCCACTAAAAACTTTACTCAAAAGGTTTTGCTTGAAGGTGACTGTGAAAGCTGATTAGAGAAAACAAGAAGATAAGCATAAACTGTATAAAAAAAAGTCAGGAACATGTCCCTTTTCATACTGTGTCTAGTGGTACATGACTAAGTAAATGAGCAAAATAGATGACACATAATAATACCATAAATTATCCCCTCGGTCAAAAAAATCAAAATGTAACTTTTGGAGAAGATTCAGTACATACTGTTTCCAAGTGTTGTATAAATGAATTTACCTCAAAGCAACTAAGAAAACAAGTCTGTTGAATTGCAAAATAATACTGGTTATTATGGTGGTTAAATAGACCAAACACTAGATCTTGAAAAACCAAAATTTAGTCTTCAAATCTGCTACATAGCCCTTGATTTTTTATTCTTCTTTTTATCCCTAAGATTACTAAACATGCAGGTTACTTTTCAACTAACTCTTGTACTTAAGAACATAAAAAAAAACAAACTGTTTTTGTTTTAATGGATTCAGTTATACCTCTTCCTTTTTTTTTTGAACTCGTTTTGTCTGTTTGACCTCAGTGTCCTTGTATGAATTAGCTAACGCCAGTATGATAGGAACTGTGTGATGAGGATGATCGATAGCACATTTTTCTAAAAAAAAAAGATACAACCATACAAACAGCCAATATCTAAACAGAATGTAATTATAATATAGGAACATATATAACTGTGCAGCACACACCATGTAAGTAGAAAGTATTGTCTAGTTTGCAAAAATTTACAATTTGTAAGTAGTCAATTTAGTGGTAATGAAAAGATTTTAAAATATATGATCAGAATTAAGTGATGAGAATAAATGAAATTCATGTGAAAAGTATCTGACAATGGAGTTTATCTTAACTACTCTTACAACAAAGAAATGAACATACATTGTATTACAATTAATAGTAACAAAATTAAATTACATAACACACACACATATGTTACTACAGATATTTCTACACATAATTGTATCACTCTTTTCTTTGGAATTTAAGTGATATTGGTTTGTAACTTTTAATTGTATGAGCAACTTTAGTTATGGGAATTTATGCTCAATTTGGAACTTATGTTTGTACTAAATATTGCTTTTTTCAGGATGTTCAGAATTATTGAGTTTAAGCAGATACAATTTATTATCTAACCCAAGACCGAAAAATTTAAATGTAAATAAATATTAACAAAATTTGTTATTTATTTACATAAAACATATAAATGGATAAATCTGAACGCAAGTTGAATTCCTACACAAATTTCAGATTTTGACATTGTAAAAAAACTAAGTCAAATATGGAAAGAAATTCAAATTTTAAAAAATCAAAAAAATTACTGTACAATCTAACTGGCCAGTTCAAATAAAAAGTGATTTGTTGAATATGACATATTATTTTATATTATTACCTTAAAAAAAAGGGTAAGCCTTATACTAAGATGGAAGAGGCAGCATTCTGATGCCTAACATTTCAATGTTAGCTCTTTACAGAGTTTTATAAAATCTTAATAAGATGAATAACACAATTTGAAACAATATAGTTTTTCTATCAGATTTTATATACTTATTGGGCTTTAAGATGGATTCCCATCACTTTTCCTGGACTAATAGAACAATCATCTTTAATACTTTTTACAAGACTTGTTAAAAAAAAACAAGGTAATAATTAAATTTTAAAAATTATTCTAAATTGTCCAACTGATTTAAAATAAGATGCTATTGATGACTATGCTATCAGTAGGACTACAGCTCTTTTTCTTTCTCTGGTCTTACTTATTATAATCATTCATATAATCTAGACTTATCTATGGACCCTATCATAGTTCGGTAAAATATTTATCAGAACAATTATCATAATAATTTAATTAATGAAAAGTCTCTGTTAATCCTAAAAAAAAACATTATTTACAATAAAGTCAACTTATATACCAGAACAATTTACAATCTGCAATTTACAGTCTTCTTCCATTTTTGTTAATTTTTAGGAAATTAAGAAACATGCTTTCAAAAATGGTACTTGTTTAGAAACTTGAAAGAGTGAATATAGGAATATTAGCATTATTTAATTTTTTTATATTTAATTTTTTATTTCTTCAAAAAGAAAAAAAAGAATAGCTAATTAATAACAAGACCATTTTAATAAAGTTTCCTTGTTATAATTTGTTTTTATAATTTTTTAACTTACTTAAGAATTGCAAACGGTCACATGAGAAGCTATATATAAAGCATTATACTGGATGGGCCACAAAAAAATATTCCTGAGAGAATATGGAGTATTGAATAGAACATTAACATCATATGTTTGATCACAGGACACTGGCATGAAAAATTGGAACAAAGTTATGGGGACTACATTCCTATGGTAAGAACTCCCCTTTCATGAGTCACATGATCATCCCTCTCTCCCCTCTCTTCAACAGCTGTCTGCTGTGACTGAGAAGATAAGGTATTTTGTGTAGTGCACATGTTAGCGATGTATTTGATACCACAGCAAGTGAATATTGTAGTCATAATTAAGAATTGGTACTTTGAAGGAAACACAGGAGTTATTCAAAGAAGTGTTTCCTAATCGTTTTGTCTCAGCTAAACACAGCATTGAGCAATTCGTGAAGAAATGGTGCCAAACGGTATCTGTAGTAAATGTAGCAAAGAACAGGGTAACATCTATCTATATTCCTGAACTTTATGCACGTGTTTCCAAAGTGATGCTTTGTAGTATTCAGAAGTCTGCCAGAAAACTATCACAACAGTTTGGGGTGAATACAACCTGCAGCCGTGTCCTGAAGAATTTAAAGTTTAAATTGAATCACAGTTGCACAACAATTGAAGGAACTGGACAAGGGAAACATGTGACTTGTCGCTGGTTGTTCGATACGGTTGCAAATGGTCAGTTGGACCCATTTATGTTTGTCATGACAGACAAAGCATGAAATGAAGCATTTTATTAATCCGGATTCTAAATGTCAGAACAGCAGGAAAAGGGCATCAGAAAATCTTCACCTAATGCATATACCTTCATGATAGATAATGTGATGTGCTTGTCACATGTGTTATTTGGTCTACTATTTTTCAATACACAGTCAACACAAATGTCAACCAGACAATTTTGGATGACTTTGCTCAAAAGCTGAAGGTGAGTACTGTTTTATTCCAACAGGGTGGAGCAACCTGCTGCATATCTGAGAAGTCACTTGCTTGTGTACATGAACTTTACTATTGAGCAAACAGTGAGTAGAGATTTATGATCACCACAGTCACCTGACTTATTGACATGTGATTTTTATTTATGGGGAACGTTGGAAGAATGAGCATATCAAAACAATCCATACACAATCAATGAACTGAAGGAGAATATTGGGACATGCATTAGAAATATTTCAGTAAATTGATGCAGGTATACCATGTTAAACAATGCATGCAAGTGTTTAGCGGTTAGTGGAGATCAGAAACATTTGCTCTGAAGGTTAGTATGTATATAAGTTCTTAATATTAACCTTACACAGGTTACTGTAGAGGGGCTACTTTTTCATGGCCTACCTGTACAACACATTTAGCAAAATCAATATGAAATAACTCAAAAGCATGATAGATTTCATTAATAAAAAAAATAAAACACAAAACTCCATTTACTTTTGACTAATAAATTATTTTTTATCATTTTTAACTAATATATTCTGTAATAATCAAGTGGTTCTTGTGGTTTTTTCCAAACAAGGAGTTTGTCTTCTAACTTTAATTTTATTTAACCTTAAAACGGCTGAAAGAAACAGTAAGAACTGAAGTACTATCCTTTGTTGAGGACAGTATTTGCTCTGTTTTTTTTATATTCATTTTTCTAACAAATATTCAAGATGTTTTAATGTTTTCAACTTATTTTACATAAGTGTTCACTGCTCTCATCTAAGTAAGTCAAGGCACATATTTCAGTCATCTTATTGTGTTAAATTCACTGTCTGTATAAATAGAGGAAACTTTATTACAGATAGATTACCTGTTTGTCTACTTCATCAACTGATAATAAAATTCAAATCATTGAATAACTACCATACATTTTATGAACTGATGACAGAAACAGAGCCTTACTGCCTCTCTGTCTATAAATGTTCTTATTTTACTTTATGGTTAAAATTAGATAATTAATTTTATTGGCAATTTGTTATAGAATTTTCCACTCTTTATATTAGTGTTGGTTTAATTCTATTTACCAAGAAAAAATCTAAGCACCATCTAATTTTTTAAAGTGATTTCTTTATGTAGCTGCCTACTTCTACTAACCCGGTTATGCTTTCTTTTGTTCTTCCTAGTTTGGACATCTTGCTGTACATTTAAGATATATTCCCTGATATTATACATTTAACTATTCTTTCCATTCTTACTCTTGGAACAATAATTAAATAATTTAAAAAATGTATGAAATTTATTTCCTATTGAATGTGTTATTTTTTTGTATGGTCAGTAAGCAAATTATGTTTAGTTATGTATGAGTAATATCTCTCAAGGATATTGTTTTTATTTCTTTGGAACAAAAACATTTGTCTGTGTTAGGCAAGTCTTGCCTAACACAGTCTAAAAAGTTATCTGGTCAACTTTATTATTTATCTAAACTGAAACATCTAATCTAAATATGCATACAAAATAAAGTATTAAAACATTACACAGCAGTACATAAAGAGTAGATCACATTTTAGGATTAAATTTAAACACATTCATGCATCTGTGTGACACATTAAGTATCACACAACGTAAGAAATGAATGAATAAAATATTTTTTTTTATTGTACCTAACAATATGGTTCTAAATAATTACAGGGTTATTAAAAGATTGCACAGCAATACTTCAGGAGCTGATTTGGAGTATTAGGTAAAAAGATTCCTATATAATATGTATATTATAAAAAATATTTTATAGGAATATATAAATATTCCTATAAAATATGTCAAGAAATGCAATTGAAATACATAAAATACAACTGCGAATTGAAAGCAAAAAAATTCCTATAAAAATATGTCTAGAATACTTAGTTTTCAAGCTAAACCTAGCAAAATATTTTGTTCTGATTTTTACTTTGGGGAATAATGAAATCATGCTGAAATTCTTGAGACTCAAAATAAGAGACAAATTAGGTGGTTTTTTTACAGTTTATAACCTAAAGAACTGAAAAAATCTGAATAACTGAATAATTCCCAAAAATTTATTTGTATTCTGGTAGTTTCTGAGAAAACCGTTTCAAAACCTAAAAAAAAATTAAGTAAAAAACATCTAAACCACTCAATACTCACTAGTTTTGATGCTCTGAAATTTTTACTACTTTGTAATTAAAGAGGTATATTAAGGGTACCCATTTCATCATAGATGATGAACTAAAGGATGCAGTGCGATCATGGATCAAAGAAAGGTTGCCGGTATTCTTCATCGATAGAATAAGAAAACTGCTTCACTGTTCAGAGAAATGTGTAGCCGTAAGTGAAAAAATAAATGAGTTAAGTAGATAGTAGCAAGTAGTAAATAAATAAATTTTTGCAGGAAATAAAATATGCTTTTATGTCATATTGTTTTTATTTGATTATCTCTTTTCATTTGTAAGTTATGAGAGCGAGCTTACATTTCAACCTTCTCTCATAATTTAAATACACTGCAAAATTTCAAAAAAAATTTTTGAGTAATCTCAGAAGACAATGTTGTTTATAACATCTATTAATAATACAAATTATTGTATTAACAAAAGTCTTGTTATCCATAAAAAAAAAATTGATAAATATAAACAAACTATAACTAAAATGTGGATAATTGACAAGTATGCTAATGAGTAAATTAAACAGCATTACTCATTTAATGCTGCATTTACTCATTTAATGCATTCAATTAAATAGCATTACTCATGCTAATGAGTATTAATGAGTAAATTAATGCAACTGTTTCATTCCATTTCAATAGATTATTTAACGCCAATAATAATATTTGATATTTATGTTATTATAATAATGATAAAATATTCAAAACTGTACATACCAAATATAGTTAAAAGCATAGTGGAAAAATTATCACTTGAGTCAGTAATATGTGCAGCAAGCTGTGGTAGAACCATTAAAAATTTATACGACGGTATAGAAGTCAGATATTTAGAAAGTAGTGAACAAACAGTTTTATGCATTTTATTTTCAAGCCAGAGCGAGACAATTCTAAATATACAAAAATCAACATCATCACCCTCAACAAGGCATTTAAGATAAAACCTGCAAACATAATGTAAGAAATTATAATTAACAAAATAGTCTTACCATTTATATAAACAATAATAAAAAAAAAAATATCCAACCTGGAACCGAGTCAAAATTATTAGCAATGTGTAATACAAAGTAGGTTCAAAAAGCCTAACCTACTTTGCTACTTTGAACTGACTGTCTCGCATAGTTTTAAAATAATGCATTTTTTGTTTTTATATTGGCAGTATTCATCAGTGTCATGTTGCCTATTTTCCATAGAATACTAAAATTTTTCAAAACATATGTTTTGAAAAAAATATCAGTTGTAAATACAGTACACAAATAAAAAATCAATCTGACTTGACATTAGTGATGCTTGAACAATGTAGAGAATCAGAAATGAAAAAAGCATTCTATGATAAGCATAAATCTTTTAGTGATGATCACATTAGGATTCAAGATAATATGTGTAATAAGCATTCCTCGACCTTGGCAAATGAAGAAAATATGAAGCATATTGAACATGTTGTTCAAAGTAGTAAAAGAAAAATTGTCAAGGAAATAGTTAAGAGTACAGTCAAAAGTTAGCACCATATTTTCCATACTGTTCTGAACATGCATTGTAAACACACATATATTTACATATATATATATATTTGCATATTTGTGAACACATGTTCTAAAAATGTTGTCTCCAGATTAGAAAAGAAACTCACTTTATCTCAACACTGTGACTGAATACAATCAAAATTTTCTGAGCAAGATCATACAGATGAGATATAGCTATTTTTGTAGAATCCAATCAAAACATCAATCATCATTGTGTAAATATAACACACCTTTGCAGCCATAGAAATTCATTTGGAGCAAGGGAAAAGCTATGTTGGAAGTTTTTTTTTGATTTGCAGGGTATTGATCATATGAAATCATTCCTGACAGGCAGACAGTGAATAAGGAAATGTATATCAGTATCCTTCACTGCTTTGGGATGCAGTAAAAAGGAAGTGTCCTGAAAAATAGGAAACAAAGAATTGGATTCTTTTACGGGAGTGCACCCATATGGATGCATGCTTATCAAAGCAGGTACTTAGCAAGCCACAATGTAACAACTCTGGAGCATTAACCATAAACTCTCCCAACTTGCAATCAGCTAATTTCTATTTGTTTCCTTGACAAAGCTAAAAGATATGGTAATGATGTGAAGGCAATGCAACAAACCAGCTGAGGACATCACAAAATGGGTTCTAGGAATGTACAAGTTGGCAAAAGCATGTAGATGCCAACTAACTACTTCAAAAAACATGTACTCTCAAACTTTTTCATATAAGCACTATTTGAAAAATACACTTAATTCTGAGAATTGTTTGAACCTACTTTTGTATAATATAATGTAATGAATTTATAGGGCCACAATGTAACTTACAATCACCTAAGGGTATCTGGTGTGAAGCTAGGTTAAAACACTGCTTACAGCTGTTGTTTCATACATGAGAAAATTTTATCTTTTCACATAGATGATACAAGTGTGATACAGAAACTTAGAACTAATGAGGATCCATCTTTGGTTTCTCATTTCCTCACAGTAGTGAGTTACAAGCCACATTCAAAAATGTTTGTCCATATTCTTAATATTTTTCAAAAGACTCTTTGATCTCAATTTTTAGTATGTGAATAACATTAAACAAATTGAAATGTTATTGTTTATTTACTCATCTATGATTCACTCATTTTTATTTTTCTATCTTAAATGTGTCACAAATGTTTTTCAGTGGTGGATAGTGGATTAAAATTACGTTGTCAGGCTAATGATTATAACAATTTGTGCTAAAAAAAAAAAAAAAAATGTGATTATGTAATTATATAACAGTGGTCGTATATTTAAAGTTATGTCCTGTCATTGTAAATGTCTCACCGTTATGATCTGAACGAATCACACCAAAAGTGCTTGAATAAATATATATAAAATGGTTGGTAAGTGGGAAATTATGTAATCATATCAATGGGCCATGCTTGATAAAAACTTGGTAAAATTATTATGATCTTAAAATATACTATAACTTAAAATATCAAGAATATTTCATTTTTAAATATAGATCTACATATTTCATACTTATGGCAGCCTGATAATGATCATTTTTAAATCTTAAAAACTGGCTGACTTTTTGAGAAACCCCAAGAGATGAAATAATACTTTAGATGGCATTACTTATAGGCATAATAAATATTTAATGATGAAGCCAAGTTTAGCATTTTATTAAGGTGCTTCAAAATAAAGTAGCAAGATTTGATTTTGTTACATACAAAATCAATTTTATCTTCCTGTAAGAATTTTTCATCTAATAAAACATCTAGAGATTTTACTTAATGGGTAACAGAAACACGACTGTTCTCAATAATGGGGATTATCTCAAAACAATGAACAATTTTACATATAATAGAGAAGCACGATGCAACAGTTTTTCCATATTTAAAGTTAGATGATTACAATCCATCCAGTGAATAATTTTTTGGAGTGAATTAGAATTTTCAATTCCTTACAAAATTCCTCTTCTGATTTAGAATTATCACAATGACTAAATTAAGTATCACAATACTGTTTGTATTTCTTAAAATTATAATCTGTACATGAAACAACAAAAAATATCACTTACTGTACAGAGATGTTCAAATAGTATTCTTGAGATGTCTTTGTATTAGTTATTTGGGTCCCATCAATAACACTTTGATTTTTTAAAAGCGTATGAGCTTTCTTCTGTTCTGGTGTCAATGTTGATTTATTTGATGTAAGTATGTTGATGTTCTCTTCAGCTTTACTGATTTTTGCAACTTTCTTCTGAAAATCTATAGATTTTGTGTATTGTGATATTGCTTGATATTGTAGGTCTGTGTATCGTGCCAAGGTACTCATTGCAGCCAATTTTTTTTGTAAATCATTAGAGTCTGATACCATTTCATAAGCCTGTAACAAGATAAATATTATTCTTTTAGTTCAACGTTTTAGGATATAACAAAAAAGTATTTATATAAAAATAATAAATAGATAATTTAAATCTCAGTTCTATTAAATAAGTTTGTCAGAAGTTTGAAAGTAATACTTCTGTATATAAAACAAAACTCACTTGTAATTACTTACTAGCTGATGAGTTTTAACATAGTGGCTACTAGATCAGCTGGTCTCAGATTCTATAACCAAAGATGTGACAATTTTTCTTATGTATAAAACATTTCATCCACCTTATCTTCATTGTTAATGTTGGATGCCACTCTGGTCTCCTTTCGTCCAGAGTGCTAGTGCTTTCTTTTCAATTATCTATTAGGACTGTAGCTTGTGTGTGTACCAGTTACAGCTTCGAAGGTGGTGATATAGAGTTGTGATGCTAGTTAGTACAATATTTGAGGCTCATCACAAACTACTCTTTCTTGTGGAAGTAAAAGATAAAGATTTAGATGGGTGTCGCCTCATAGTCGGCTGAAAGGTGGCAACAACTCCTGGTTTTTAAGTCCCTGTAACGAGTAGGGCCGTGTTTTTAGGCCTATTCCTACTCGCGTTCTTTTAAGAATGAGGGACGTAATCTGTGGTTTTTCAACCGATTCAGTAGCGGCCAAGAGACACAAAGAGTGACAGGGGAATAAAGAAGGTCCCCAGCTGCCTGCTGCTCTCTGCAGGTAGTCGTCTTGCTCATAGGTTCACTCATCCAGAGTGAGTAGGAGGAGAGAACCCCAGGCAGAAGAGGAGACCGGCACCTTTACTGTCGTCCTCCTCGACATCTAAGGATGAGTTGATTTGGCGATGGACATAGGGCCTTCCACCCAGGACCCTAATGAGGTGTTTAAAGCTTTCAAAGCTGCAGCGGGCAGATCCGGCAGTTCTGCCCTGCTCTTGAAGGAGGTTCAGATCGAACTGAAGTATTTAGAGGAGTTTTTGCAGCTTCCCCGCAGCGTCGGCACAGGCACTAAAAAGACGATTCTCCTGTGGTTGGGGAGAATTCGTGAGGTTGTGTCCGCTTTGGCTGACGGTTTCGAAAATTTGGCCTTCAAGCCCAAGGAGGTGAAATTGGTTTAACAGAAAGTCAAAATTTGTTCAACAGCCCAAGTGCTATACTGATGTAGTAAAACGTAAGCGTGAAGCCAGCCAGACAAGAAAGTCAGAAGTTCTTTTTGTGAACAAGGTGGAGGGGTCCTCAAAGAGTTCAAAAAGGACTTTCAGGTTGTCCTTCAATACAACTGGAAAGGCCTGAGGATTAGCGACATCACAGAGACAAGCAAGGGTCTATTCGTTGTTTGACCCGAAGTGTAAAAGGAGGCCCCACATCATAATATATGACATAGACCAGAGTCTCTCTAATGCCGAGGTTCTGTCTCTCATTCGAGACCAGAACACTGACTTGAATGAGGTTTCATTCGCTAAGGAATGCAAGTTCGTCTTCAAGACAGGAAACGTGATGCCCAGCGGTCTCACAGTGTGTTAGCTGCTGGTCTCTTCAGCAAGTTCGTGGAAGAGTCTACTTCGCAGAGTCTACTTGGACTTTGCATCTCGTCGGGTCAAGGCATACCTTAACATACAACACTGCTTTAAGTGTTGTCGTTTTGGCATAGGGTTAACTGTAAGCATGCGTCGGTCTGTGTACATTATGGTGAAGAGGGCCACAAGCATGACGACTGTCTGCAATGGAAAGAGGCTCCCACTTGCGTTAACTGTAAAAAGTTGTACAAGAATCATAGGCACTCCGTCAATAGTAGAGAGTGCAGTTGAGCAGTACTTCAACTCCCTTGATGGTTAGATTTGGTCAACTTAATGTCACGGTGCCTATATAGTCCAAGTTGAGTTAGTGAGATTGTCGAAAAGTGGAGCCTCGATGTTGTTCTTCTACAGTACCCTTATGTGGTCAAGGGTGATCTGCCAGGCTTATGTGGTTGGAAGAAGTTTTTCGTTGGTGACAGTACATCTGCTGTCCTGTGCAGTAAGTCTTTATATGTTGATTGTGTCTTCATATGGCAGGCCTCTGACCCGCACCATGTCGTTGTTAAGCTTGCTGTAAACAGCCTGGACCTAGTTGTTATTAATTCATTCTTTCAGTACAGACATCCCACTGAACAAAATTTAGAAAAATGGGATAGAATCCTTAGATTAGTAGCAGGTAGTCAAATTCTGATAGGTATAGATTTTTTGATGCGAATGCCAAATCGCCCCTTGGCATAATGGATCACAATGGCAGTGAATTGATAAAGTTTCATTGCGCAGCAGAATTTCAATATTTTCAGTGTTGCTGGCCGAGTTACCCACATTCACCGACACAATCAATGAGTAGAGGGCCTTCCATGGTACCAATGTAGGATGTTACCAGGATATCCCTGGTAGGATTCAAAATTGGTCAGTAGTCGATGATTGTTGGAGCAATCATTGACAAATTGTTTTTGAGTTAGTAAGAGGGCTGCGTGATGTCTACAGAGCTGATGTCCCTGTTCATCAGAGATGCTTCCTGGACAGGCAGGTGGATTGATCCAAGTTTACAAATATTCTGGCAGCCAGGTTCCGGGTTTTCACCTGAGATCTGGATTTTGAGAAGTCATAACATTTTTATTAGTACAATACACAAGAAACTTTTTAATTTGCCATAAAGATCTTTTTAATGTTTTTAAGATCCACAAAAACTCTGCAAGTTGTGCAAATTTGAGATTTTATCACCAGCCCCATCAGAGTTTTTTTAAAGACAAAATTTGAATTAAAAAAAAAATTAATTTTCAAAATTCATAAAATTTTAGAGGTAAGTATATCACCATGAACATTATTTATGGTGTAATTACTAACATGTAACTACATATAAAAAAATAATTCAAATTGTGTGTGCCATCTCCTACCTCCTGAAAAAAATTACCAAAAGTGAAATTTCACCATTTTTCATGTTCAACTGCATTGGTAATTTTCTCATAGAAAGAAGAAAGATAGATAAATAAACCACTGGACCAATCTTTTACCTGGAGGAAATATGATTAAATTGCTTTATCTTTTATCCTTCCAGGACCAATGGTTTTTTACTTATGATTTTTTCCATAAACTCTTAAAATCACAAAAATAGGTGTGCACACCATAACAAAAATGGGCACCACAAGTAAACAAAAACTTTCAAAATTAGTTTTAAGGTCCTGAAACATGTAGGAAAACAAGTGGGTAATTTACAATTTTTTTTGAATTGGTCAAGGAACCAGCATGTTTTTTGGGACACTTGAAATGGATGATCCAATATTCAAAAGTTGAATTCAGAAATTGGATAATTAGTAAAGTCTGGAATGAATGAGGGTGGTATGAAAATTATTAAAGAATACTAATTACAGTAGAGTAAAATTCAGTAAACATTAAAGTATATTATTTTCATTAATAGACAGAATTAATTTTCTACCTGTTAGTTTTTCTATTACTAAAAAAAAAAAAAAAAACAAAATGCTATAGCTTAATTAATATTCCAAAAAAAATTATTTTACATGAGAAGTTTACAAAAAAAGAATAAACTTTCATTATAAAAATTTTTCCCATACTTTTAAAATAACAATGGTTTTTTTATACTTTCATATTTGTTATTAGCCTATGCACTTTTCTCATAACAATGTTTACAGATGATAGCTTCTGTCTGGTTCTCATAAAATTATATATATATATATATCATATCATCTGTAAATACACATCATTTAAAATGAATTAAAAATGAACTAAGTAATGTAGCACACATTGATTTTTCTAAACATTAGTGTAGGTACTACAGTTACTGATGACCATGAATGAATACGCCGGTGAGATTTAATGACAGGGGGGATTATTATCATGAGTAATGCATTATGTGCAAGAGAAAGGAATGTGTATTCCATTGTTTCATGAAATGGATCTGTTATTATTAGTTGTAGATGTTTCATTCAGAATATGGCTGTGATTATCCTAATAAAGATTCTATAAAATGTTGATATCAGTAGTTTAATGATTAGGAATTGTATTTTACAAAAAAAGGTGGTGGTAGACCTCCTGTCTCAAAGTTGTGGAACTTTTCAGAAAAGCCTGAATAAATCTACTCGTGCGAGTTTAGAAGTGGGAATACCGCAATAGACAATTATGAAGGTTCTACACAAGCACCTAAATATTCACATATATAAAATTCAGTTGGGGCATGCAAATGAGGTGCGAGGATAAATCATGCTGTTACAATTTTGCTGTTGATATTCTTGATAAAGTAAATGAAGATAATGTGTTTTTAGAAAAAGAAATCTTCTCTCATGAAGCTTCCTTCCATGTTTCTGGTCATGTTAACCATTACAATTGTTGGATTTGGGGTATCAAGAACACTCTGCTGTTTGACAAACAAAACGTGATAATCCAAAAATTAATGTTTGGTATATGTTGACTGCGTATGAAGTGATCAGATTATTCTTCTTTGCCGAGTCGACAGTTAGCTAGTTATCTAGTGCTACTTATCTAGTTATTACTAGTGCTAGTTATCTAGACATGTTAGAGAAGTATGCAGGACATAAAATTAACATCGACAATCTGTTTACTTCTATCAATATGAAGCAGACCACTTCACTGGGATTTACTGGTTAGGGTCTACCTACATGAACAATTTCTTCAGTGGTGGATTGGTGATGATGGACCAATTCCCTGACCACCTTGACTCCCTGATGTTACAACTCTCAACTTCTTTCTTTGGAGGTTTGTCAAAGATAGGGCGTATACAACAAAGGTTGTCAACAAGAACTAAAAAGAAGAATCAAAGGTACAATTAATGGAATAACTCCAGATATTCTTCTTAATATGTGGTATGAAATGGAATGTCTAAATATTACGCACCACAAAAGATGCTCATATGGAACTTGTTAGAAATTAATAAGTGTTGTAAACAAAACTGTTTGAAATGCCCAGTTCAATAATAAAACATACTTATGAGTACATTGCTTTTTTATTCTTTTATTAACAACAAAAATGTGCTGAATAATTTATAATCCATGAATATTATATATCCTCCACCAAATCTTTATAAAAAACTGCTACGTCAGTTTGTTATAAAACTGCATTGTCCCAATGGTGCACACTAACCATTCAGAGACAGACTATTAATAAATAGTACTATCTGGAAGTGGTGCAATGGCTCTAGGAAAAGTGAGAAGAATGTAATAAATTTAAGATCTACTACAACAGTGAATTGGTGCATAATTTTTTAACAAGAAAAAACTCAAACTCTTTTGTTTCAAGTCTGTTTCCTGAAGCAAACTTGGATTTACACAATGGGAATACCACAGGGAAAGGTGTATTAAAAAGAAAAGAGGTACTTAAGAATTCCAAAGGAGAAAAGACTAAATAAGTTACAGGTGAGCCCAACAATTGAAAAAAAATAAATACAATTACGAATTTTGTTTTGAAAAATGCATAAAACCTAAAATGATATTCTTAATCATCTCAAACAATTAAGAATGCCATAACTTTTTAATGTAAAATAATTTTAATTCTGTCCATAAAGTTTTAAAATCAGATGCTTGTTTCTGAATTTAGAAAAAGCATTTCTAGCAAATTAGGTAAATTTGGAGAAATTATGTTATTTTTTTCTTCAATCTACTAAAAAGCTAAATCTGACTCATTATTGGTACTTATTTCATTTTCTGTAATATTAAAAACCTATCAAGTTAGCACAAATTATCAGATTGTTAAAAATTAGACTGATAAAAAAGTTTAGTTTAAAAAACATCTTATAAGAATTTACTGACTGGTTCAAGATAATTCTTCACAATTTTTTCTGCATTCTCAGATCTAGTTTCTGCCATCCACGACCCATAAATTCGAAGTGCACAAGAGTAAATGTTTTTCAGGTCAACGTTTTCCACATCCCTCATTTCTGCAAGAAGTGATTTCAGCATGACCCTAAAAATAATAGTTTTATTATTATATAGTACTTTTCTTACTTATTTTTAAAAGTTACTCTATATAAATAATGTAAAAAAAAGAATTACTGTTAAAAAAAAAAAAAAAAAACTAAAATAAGTTATAAGTAATATACCACAAACAGCTACTTTAGAAAGGCATGTTTTGAAAGTAATGTATTGCTTGTAATTAGGAAGCCAGTCTAAAACGTAATGAAACTGATTATTGTAGGGAAATTTAAAGTATCATAAAGTGGCAGTCCTGCATGCATAAAGTATCCAGATGTGTTGTCTACCTCCTTTGTCAATTTCAAGTTTAGTTTATCATTGTAATCACTGACTGTTAAGTAAAGTGTTGTTGTTCGTGTAAACTGTGTTACTATTTCTAAGTAATGCCTTTTTACAAAATCATCAGCTTCCAAAACCTAAAAAATGTTGAAAAAAGCATTCAATGGAGAGAATATTATGCGCAACATATTTTCGTTAGTATGCTGCATTTTGGCTGGACAAAATAACATGGAAAACATGGCAAGAGTGGATCGACCAAGCACGCAATTAACAATTATATGGGAACACAGTGAGCATTATCATTCAAGAAAATTGTCATATTGGTGTGTGGTAGTTGAGGGAACTGCAACGCATATCAAAAAGCGGTGTCCACAATATTCTGAATGAGCAGATGTAAATGAAATATATTACGTGTCACTGAATTCAGCAACTCTTAAAATCTGATCTAATGGAGTAATATATATTTGCTATAAAAAATTATTAGTTCGCTACAAGAAGGAAGGAATATGCTTTTTGCATAATATGATAACTGTTGACAAGTCTTGGATGTTCCATTATGGCCCTGAGATGAAATAAAAAAGCTCTCAATGGATATCAACTTCTTCACCTCTGAAAAAAGAAAGAAGCTGTACTCAGCAAAGGTAAAGCAAAGGCTCAGCAAAAATTCATGAAGGATTCATTTACTAATATCAAGTACCTACAGGACAACTGTAAGTCCTGTACAAGACATGAACAGTTCTTCTTCAAAATTGTAAGATGAATCTAGAGATTGAAAAAGCTGTGGAGGCAAAATGCATAGTGCTTTCAAAATATGACCTGGATTTTATTTTAAAAATACATAAAATGCTAAAATTTAAATTCCATTTAAAAAATTATAAAAAATATGTATGTATATATATATATATATATATATATATAAAAGTATATTACATACTTTACTTAATGTGAGTATACATATTACATATATAATGTAAACAGGGATATAGAAATTTAAATTTGCTTAATTACTATTATTTCAAACCTCATCAATAAAATAACAACTAAAAAATAACTTCAAAATAAATTGGTAGGCATTTGAATAGCCCACCAAGTCAAACTGGACTCGGCCAGCAGAGAAATAATGTACATTAACTAACAAAAGAGTATGAAAATATCAGTAATTTATTTTCCATCCAAACATATTCAGGAAATCTGTCAGAAAATGAGTGAACAAAAGTAAGGAAGCTGTTGAGAATAATTACCAAATTTCAGATCAAGAATTTACAAATTTCTTAAACAAGGCATAACATAAATAATAACTCAATACTAAACATAAATAATATTACCTGCCAATGTTAGTATCTCCTCTAGCCCAATATACTCTTGCTTCTTCTAATTTTATTTTCAGTTTTGTAATAATACTGAGATGTGGTACATTTTTTGTCTGGTATAAACTACGAGCTGCTACAGAGTAATGGTTTTCTGTTAGAGCAAACCGGGTACCTTGCAAACACATCTAATAAACATAAATAAAAATTACAAACTTAAAAAATTAGTAACAAAATGAGCCAGACTGGTTTTCCTTAAGAATATATTGCACACTAAACTGAAAACACGCTTCAGTAAATCTAGTATGTTACAATCATGCCAAAGAAAATGCATTATGTGGCACTGGAAAATCATATCCAAATGTGCTTTTTCTCTACTTTACTTTACATATCTTTATTTAAAATGCCTTTATGAAACACTATCTGTATTAAACCATCTTTTGATAGGATTGTTGAGTGCATTATTACACGTTATTCATCAAGAACAATATCCTAATATCTTTTAGCTGTTTGGGGGAAAAATATTTCTTAAAGTAATAACTCAAATTTCTACTAATAATAATTTTATCTACCATATATTTCAAATTTGTTTACACAATTACAGTGACAAAGAATAAAAGAAAAATATAATTGTAGGTAAGATACAGTAATGTTACTAAAAATTCATAATTAAGCAAGGCAAAATTCTTCAGTGATTATAAAAAATTAAGTAAATATTGAAAGGTATTTATATTTATACATTTTAAAATGAAGATAACTAAAAAAAAATTGTCAGAGAATTTTCAGTGATGAAATTTGTAATACAGATGAATGAAGCTAAATTAATTATTCCTACTGAATAAATATGAGGGTTATTTTTTTCAAGGTATGATCAGTCACAAAATAAAAACCCGCACAAAAATTGGATGAACCTTTGCGCATATAACGCTGTTGTGAAGCTTCTCTAGTATGGCCTTCAATCA
>JAAAKQ030440762.1:0-45816 GCA_010016005.3 Zanna intricata
ATGCCATGCCTGACCGGGATTCGAACCCGGGACCTCCGGATGAAAGACCGATACGCTACCACTCGGCCACGGAGGCCAGCCATCTACTGCCTTTGTAAACTGTAAAGCAAAATAACAAAAAATAATTTGTTAATTTAATCACATTCATGACTTATTGTTCATTTTTTCATGTACTAAAGTAATAAATGATAAACTTATTTTGCTTTTGTGTTATTTTAAGTTTTGTTAATTCTATATAAAATTCCTAAACTCATGGAGGTATCACTTAAAATATTGTAGAATGTGAACTGTTACACAGGTTGTGTCTGGACATCAGGAGGTTGTTGAACTGCTTCTTGAACATGGTGCTAATGTTATGTTTCAAGATGGTGGTGGCAAAACTGCTTTACATTTAGCAGCTGCATGTGGCCATGTCTCTTGTTGCAGTACATTGCTGGAACACTGTAAACCATCGCAGCGTGAATTATTACTTTTGTCTCAGGATAATCAGAACTGCACGCCTCTACATTGGACTTGCTACAATGGTATGGTTTTATTTTATTACAACTTGGTATTGCCAAATTTAGATAAAATTTCTGACCTTATCTTGCTCATACATTTTTTTTTAATTTTCACATTATTTTATGAAAATTATCTAATGTCTCCTTACTTTAGAAATTACCCTTCTTTTATTATTATTTTTTTAATTTTATATTCTTCAAAATTTATCTTCACCAAGAACATAGAAAAAAAAAATTCAACTCTTAAGAAACTGTTTTTAAAAGCATTGAATTTTTTCATATCTTATAAATCTTTCATATGCATATGATTTTAATACACAGAACAAGTTTGTAAAAAACCTGATTGGTAGATATTCTTTTTCATCCCTTATTCTTTCTCATTTTCAGTTTTGTTATTTATGTTTGATCACTTTGATTAGATTGTCTGGATCTTGAAACCTTAATTATAGAGTCCTACCACTTTGTCTTGGTGGTACACTTACTGGTAAAGGGCTTGGATGACTCATTGGCACCTGCACAATAAGCTTAGTGACTGAAGTTTCCACTGGATAAAGCTGAATCATCTTAATAAAAATAAATGAATAAAAAGTAAAATACTACAATTTTTTATCTGGGCTACAAAACACTGGATTGAATGTTTTCAATCAACATTACTTGTACTTAGCATAAAATCAGGCCTGTATTATTATTTTAACTATTCATTTTTTTTTTTTTTTGGATTTAATTAACATTATTTTAAAAGCCAATGCACTTGCATAAAAGAAAACTATTGTACTTTTTTTTTTATGAAAATTCTAATTTTTTGTTGTTTTTTTTTGTTTTTAGTGATGCTTTTTAATTTTAAGTGTGCTATTCATATTACTTTAACTACTGAACTGTTGATCAGATAGCAATGAAATTTCCTTTAAACATTCATAATACTGTATAAAGATAATAAAATGGCATATACATTATTTAATGTGTTTGAAAAAGAGACATATGAATGATAAATATTTAAACAGATGTCAGAAATTCAAGTCATATTTCAAAAGACTTTTCGGTTGAAAATCAAGCTACATTCATATTGCAGAAGAAGTTTGAAAAATAAATGAATTGATTTTTTCTCAAAGAACACAGAAGTAGATTAAATTTTGTGGTACACACATATTATGGGTTAGTGATTATCAGCATTGAAATATTTTTACTAATTGAGTGTATTAAGGCAATATAAATGTGCCTTCCCCTATATTGAATTTTACTTAGTGCTGTGCATTATTTTACATGATTTTGTAGTTTGAGGTTAGTCTTTTTTTCTATATTTTATGTGATATAAAACCAGAAAGATCTTCTTGGCCACCTTGTATCATAAAAGGGACTTTATTAGAAAAGAATTTAGAATTATCCTGTTACGAAATTAAATTTTTTCTTTTTTTAAAAAAATTGTTCAATAGGCAAGACTTTTATGTTATTGTAATTTTTATATTGCTATGTTATTCTAGTTTAAAAAGTAAATTAACAAATATTCTTAAAAGAAAAATTATTTTGCAAAATGATTGTTTTGGGGAAAATCAAAATAGCTACATTCCACTTTACAATATTTTAAACGCGCTTAAGATTCTAGTATTTTATATTTTATAATGTTTATATTTTTCATGATTTATATGCCTCAGAGAATTTATTTTAGATTATTAAATTACTAGCTGATTATGTTACTACTTTAACTATTTTGTCACATAGATTAAGGGCAGTCAGTATTTTTTCTTTGAAGGTATTAAATTTGTTTCTGTTTATTTAGTTTTTTAAGTTAATTATATATTCTTTCTTAATTAACATAAAAATGTTTTAAAAATCTTATTTTGTATTTTATTAGTAGCTTTTTAGCAAAAGTTATAATTTTAAAAAAAATTAATAATTTTTTCCCTTTATCTTACCTTTAAGACTAACATTAGACAGTTAAGATAATAAGAATGCTAAATAATTTAAAAAAAAAAAGCTCTTTATATTACAGTTAGGATGGTCTTGAACACTTTCTGACATAACATTACATGAAAAATAAAAAAGCAAACTTAAGATTATAAAATTTAATCATGCAACAATAGAAAAAGCTGCAGGAGAACAGTTTTAATGTAGATGGGAACACAACATATTTTATTTAAATACTAATTTTTGAGACATCAGTCTGTTGAGTGGTTTGACATTCTACTTCCTTCCTTTCTATTCTGTGCTTATATTTTAATTTTTTTTATTAGTTTTTACCTACTACAAATCCTACCATTAATTCCATTACCGAATTAACTGAATCTGCATGTTTTATCCATGGCCCACACCTTGGCATTGTTTCACAAGATACTGCCACAAATTTGTCTCTTCCATTCATATTAAGACGTTTTCAATATGAATTTAAAAACTACCTAATTTTCAATATCCTTTTGTTTCATCACATTTTTTTTTAAATGATGCCACATTATACCTTTACTTATGTTTTTTTTTGTTGCCCATATTTCGCCACCGTAAAGCAGATACTCCAAACAAAGGTTTTTGAGAAGTTTTGTTTAATTTTTATATTATTTTTATCCATCTTATATATTACTTTATTTCTCTCACTCACTCACTTCTTTACTGAATAAATATTCTTTAATTAATCCTAAAGACCTCAGAAGAAGAAGGAATAAAAAATATTTTCCTAAAAACTGAAAATAATTTAAAAAATTTGTGAAGAAATTTAAACAACTCATTGCAATTACTTGGGCAGCCTTTAAAAGAGATTTGAGATTTGAAAGAAATTTGCTGCTGGGAATAAAAACCATACCTGTTCACAAAAATTGCATTCAGATAAAGACTGTATGTATAGATTAATTCAGAATACAGTACTTAAATAGAATATTAACCATAAGAATGCTGCTGCAAAAAGAACTTCACAATTACAATTTTACTTGATATAACTTCTTTTCAAAAACTAAAGTAGGATTTGTTTGAAAAGGCTTAAGTTTAAAACTATTCTAATTTAGAGCACTTGCCTAAAACCAAAAAGAAGTGTTACAAAATTTATTTGTAATGGTAATTACAAATAATTTACAGAATTAATGACAAAAAAAAATTATATATATTTAATTGTAAAAACAAGAAACTGATGATGAAGAAGAATACTTTATAACAAAACTAAACTAAGTTAAATATGATCATAAATAATGAATCTATTTTATTTTTCATCTTATGAGAAGATTTGTTGATATATCGTTTTTTAGTATGCTTATTAGATAAATGAACAGAATATGGAGAAGGAAAGAAATTACAGATATATTTCTAAAATGAAAAAATATCCAGTGATGTTTTAAAATACCAGTAATGGGGTTTAGGATAATAGAATTCATTTCTGATAGTTTGTCTTCTTTTATACATGATTTGGAATACTTATATATGATATTTTTGGTTCAAGAAATACCATGTTTTTCATGTTTCCACTGCTTTCATCACTAGTGAAAAGTTGTTAGAGAAATTCACTTACTAAAACATAATGAAAAGTCCCAAAAAATGAATAATTGTTCTTTGCTACTGATTAACATATGATTTTTTTCTCATTTGTATAATTTTACTGAGTTTTTTTTTTTTATTTCTTGTGTTTTCCTTTTATGTTTATATTACTTGAGTGAATTGTTCTACAATAAATCCTACTACTTGCTACAGCTAGTGATTGCAATGAAGTATTAGATTAACTGACAAAATATTTTCATTTTCAGAATTTTGGTTTATATTAAATAATATAGAATGTAGACTAAAGAAATCTATCCCTAAAGGAAGGATAATACATTATAATAAATCTGAATTAAATCCTCATAACAGTGCACTATTTTGATCTAAATGGGTAAAATTCAGTGATAACAATTTTCTTCACACTTTTCATATATACTGAAAATTCTAAAAATCAAATAAAAGTCTTATTTTATTTTAAATACTCACAGCAAAAAAATAATTATCAAAAAGTATTGTAGCACCTTAATCCCAAAGACCAATTGCTCACATTGTTACGACTTTGCAAACACAAAAACTATAATCTTTAAAAATTAATGTAAACAAAGAGCACAAGCAAACAAAGCAACCTTTCTCAACAGCCCAAAAAAACACTATTTATAAATTAATAAAAAATGAATTAGTTTTATAATTTATTACTACAATCCATGTACACCTTAAACTAAGATTTAAGAAACTCTGTTAGGAAATAATTCATATTCTGTTAATTATTTTGAATAAAGATTTTGAATTAATTGAATAAAGATGTTGAAAAAGATTTAGCAGCGAATCCTATTATTAAAATTTATATTTTCAAATTTTTAAAAAAATAAACTCAAAAATAGAATGTTTATTGATAGTACATGAAATATTAATTTTTCCCTTATTCTGCTTCTCCCTTTCATAGGATTCTGGTCTGAACCTAGGGTACCATGTATGGCTTACCACATCTGAATACATTTACACATCTTACAGTTACAGTTCATTGTTCATCTTATCACATCTTGTTACAGTTCATTGTTCATCAACTATCATGCTCTTACTTCCTTTTATGCCATTAATCCATTGTTTGTTTGGCATATTCTGCTCCTTTTACTGTTGATATCATCCTCAAAGGTTATTTTCCAGTGTATTTGTATAATTTACTTAAATTTATTACAGTCAGATAGTTAATATTTTATTAAATTCTGTGATAATTCTAACAAACTTCATTTATAAAATATAATAATGTTTTCTAAATGAATAAATATTTTGTAAAGTAATTGTACTATTTGATTTTGTTACGTCTGTTATCAATAATTTCAGGTAATGCACACTGTGTGGAATATTTGCTTGGGCAAAGATATCCTAAAGCTATGGAAGGCAATGTGTTCTCACCTATTCATTGTGCAGTGTAAGTTTGTAACATGTTTATAATAAATTAGTTCAATTTTTGTTGTTAAAATTTTTAGTTACTCCATGTACATGAAAAAACTTGAATTCATTCACATTGATTATTTTAGTCAAGGATTTAATAACACAAAAAAAATTCATTAACAAATAAATAAAAATAAGATCATGTTAATTGTATTTAGTATTAACCTTTCGCTAACCATGTTATACAATGGAAAAATATAATAATTTGGTCCTAATAACTAACATGAAATTCAATATTATGGAATATTACAAATTTAGGGATATTATTTGTAGGTTTTTTTTTTTTTTAAGTAAGTCTTAAATAATTTGTTCCTCCTGTATATTCAGAAACAATAGAATTATGTAAGGTTTATTCCAACATAGACTTCAAATTGCCTGTTGTGTTTGTCTATCTGTCTGTTTTCTCTCATACATACACACACACACACACACACACATCTTTTAATATTTTGTCAACTTACAATCCTGTGGTCCTCTGCAGTCTTGATTATTAATTGCAACTTTTATGTATTGTAAATTGAAATTATGAAAATTAAGTTATAACTATGATTAGATTTTAACTTTTAATAATCAAGACTGATTTTTGAAGGAAATGGTGAACATTACATTTTCATGAATTATATATATTTTGTGTGCTGAACGTACTGTACCTCAGCCAATAGGTTATGCTGCACAATTCCAATATGTGAATGGATTAAAGTGAATTGCTATATACTTTAACAATTAGTATTTACAGAGAAAGTTAGTTTACACATGATGAAAAATTTGTAATGTTTTAAACCTGATAGTATTTTTTGTGCAGCCCTTCAGAATGTTTCAAAATTCATTAAAGCTTTCCCTGTAGTGCAGTTCTCTGTACTAGAGGATTTTCTATTCCCCTAAAAGAAAATTAAATATAGCAGCATGCATATTAATCCGAACACAGATACTGTTTAATAAAAAGTAACTATTTTTAGAAATAAAATCATACCTCTACAATTTGAGAATATCTTGTAATAAGTGGTTCTTTATTCTTAATCACTTCATATACATGATTTGACATCAATTCAACAAGTGTACAATACTACATATTTTTGTTAATTCCTTCATCATGAAACGATAACAATGTTATTGTTTTAATAAGGTCAATTTATTTGGTTTAATTCTTTTTTGATAGTTTTTTTTTTTTTACTTTTGCCCAAAGATTTTCAATTTGTTTAAGTCTCCAATTAACTGGCCATGGGAGCACTTAAATGTTTCATAAATTTTTCTGCTTTTTTTGCCAGTATGGTACGATGCTAAATCTTCTTGGAACATTTCATTGCCTTGTGGAGATTTGTTTTGAAGTTGTGTCAGTACCCTTTTCTTCAGAATCTTGATATATCCATAATTTTTCAACATACCATTTACTAGAAGTAATGAACAAGAGCCTTCAAATGTGAAACAACCCCAGAATATTTTTTTCTGAGGATGTTCAGACTGATTATTGGATATGAGCTAGTGATGTATTTTCATCTGATTCTTTCCTATTATATAAAACCCTTTACCCCTGAACATAAAGATGTGACTCATTGGAAAATATAATATTTTTCCAGTCTTCTTTGGTCCATTTAGCTTGTACTTTTGGCTTTGGTTTTGGAGAGCCTTTTTTGCACATTGCTGGTATTAAAAGCTGCTTTTAGCTAGCTAACAAGCTTTCCGTCCAGCTGTGGGCAGCTAACATTTGGTATCTAACATTTATTTGGTATATTGGCATCTAATTTTTATCATGTGTAATTTTGTTTCATGGCTGCTAATTCTCGAGTTAAGTACACAGCAGATAATTTTGGATCAAGTTTACTTTTTCTCATTAATAACCAACCCTGTGTTGGAGTAGTTTTTCTTTTGAAGCCACATTTGCCTTTCCTTTGAGGTGAAAAGGAAGTTTTTTAAATTGTTTTAAAATAGCATTCACTGTCGCACACTCAGAAGCTATTTGTTGTTTGTTATACTGGTATATTCAGAAAGAGAAACCATTCTTGCACTCTTTCTTGGAGTTAAGTTCAATATTATATAATTGTATTCAAGATACAAGAACAAAAAATACAAAAATATGATTTGTAATAAAAAATGAAACAAACTTTCACAAAACATTATTTATAAGATGAAAATTGCAAAATAGCCAAAGAACAATCTAATATGATCAGAGATCAAATTTAGTATGTAGTAGTGATATTTTTTTGGAAGGGCAACTCTTAAAACCTCTAAGATCCTCACCAGGGCCTTTGCCCTCACCTACCTTTTTTTACTTACAATTGCAAGGAATCTGTTTTTGTTCAATAACATGACCTGCTTTGTTTATGTATCTTTGGCCAGAGTTCTCATGCGTTTTGCTATTTTCTCCTGTATTTGTCTGAATTTCTTATTCTTTTTCTATTTTTGAATGTATTTTGAGGCCCTATAAATGTCTCAATGTCTGAACCTGACTGAGGTGATGAATCTGAAAGTAACCTACTTTACTTGCATTATTGCTTAAAATATTCATCAAAGGCCAACTTACATTACAAAGTCTGGAGAGTAATCAGGATCTTTGTCAGAATTGTCAATGTCATCAGTTAAATCACTCAAAACCATTAACTTCTGAAACATATTTTACATAGGAATAGGCCTATTCATTTTTCTTTTGAAATTCTAAACAAAAAAATCTACACATAATGAATATACTCCTGAGTTCTAATAAGAAAACATATCACTAAAGAAGCAAGTCACTTGTAAAATAAAACCTAAAACATTTACACAATCCAAAAATATCTTCACATAGGATATTCAGTTCATTCTTTAACTGGCATTTTATATTTTTAGCTTGCTGAAATAAAATCTGCTTTAAAGAAGGGTGATAATAATGTAAATAAAGAGAACTACTATATCACTTTTGCCAGTTATATCAGAACTTATCAAAAGGGTTGTATGTAATCAGAAGATTTTTAGAAAAAAATTATTTATTATATAAAAATCAGAATGGTTTTCATAAAAATAAGTTACTAAATTAGCTCTAATTGATTTTGTAAGTAAATGCATAGATCCTATCAGTGTTTGTGAGAATGCTTTGCTGATCTGACAAAGGCTTTTTATTTACTGTGTCAGCACAAATATATTGTTGAAAAGATTGCTTCTGTTGATGTTTGTGAAATAGCCTATCAGTGGTTTGAATCTGAGTTAACAGGTACCATTGTTTACCAAAGTTGTAAACAACAGTAACTTTAAAATTAAACTAACTCACATCAGCTCCACAGACTCTAAATGGAGGGGTGCTTCAAGAGTTGTTTCGTGGACCTGTTTTTTCTAGGTCTAAATCAGTGACCTAGGTGACTATGTTCCTATTACTTCATATTTCTTTAATAATGATTTTTAAAAAAATTCAGGTTAACCCAACTTTGTGTATATGTTTACAAATTCACCAAAGAAAAAATTCTAGATTATTTATGATGCCTTCAGTCTTTATTAATGTAGAAAGACTAACAGAATTAGAATCATGATTTTTCACAAACTAAGCTGGACTGTTAATTGAACTGGACTAGTCAGATAGACAGTTAAGAGAAAAAACTGGCAAAACGTCTATTTGCTCTGTGGGAAAACGTCAGTACTAGAAAATTACTAGTTTCTTGAAGATAGTTTACTATAGTCTTTTGGAGAGTTATATATTGTATTTAGTTATTCTGTGGGAGGCAGTTAAGAGAAATTTGGAAAAAATATTTAGGTGGCAAAATAGAGCTATGAGAGAAGTAAAATGAGTACAACACCAAACTCATTGCAAGCCTCTTTTTTAAAAAAAAACACATATTTACAGTTTCATTTGTGTATATTTTTTTAACTATAAATTATGTAAAAAATACAAAGAATATTTAATGTAAAAATTAATTATTATATGAAAAGTAGGGAAGGAATAGTTATTCAGAATATCATAAGCTCGGGTTTTTTTTTAGAAGAAACCTAAGTATATGGGGAAAAAGATGTTGAAAAGGGCGGCAGTGTTACTTAAAAGTATTAAAAGTGAAAAAAAAGTTTTAAAGTTAAAAATTTCCTAATTGAAATTTTTTTTTTTTTATTGAAGAACTACTGACATACTTTGCAGTCATACTAAACAGAATAGGCATTGAGGATAGCATTTATGGACTTAACTCAAAATGATATCTTTACTAACTTAGTCAAAAGGTCTGTTTGTCCTATGGAAAATGTCAGAACTAGAAAATGACTAGTCTCTTGAAGGCTAGTAATCATCTAAACGTATAATTATTTAATGTAATTCTTTGAGAAATGTAGTGAGATAAGGTAAATATTTGGTTATTGTTAAGAAACTATTTACCTGAGAGAGTGTAAGTAAATAGGAGTTTTGTCCTGCAGAGAATGTCAGAACTGAAGAATTACTAGTTTCTTGAAGACTATTAATTAATTCTTTGAGAAATATAATGAGATAAGATAAATAATTGGTTATTATTAAGAAACTGTATGCTTGTGATAATTTAATTACTGATTTCCTGATGAATAAATGTTTGATTGTTTTGTTTTGTTTTTATCTATTGGGGTCTACTGAATAAAAATAACTATTATTAACTTACTTATCAGAATAAGTACACTTTTAAGCATATTATCTTTTGATTAAAATAATCAAGAATAAAAACAACATTTTACTTAATAGTAAATACTGGAAAATTTTTGCAGTGGACAAGTATTCTCTTATAAGTAATTACTTAATTTTTAAGTACTCTCCTAATGTTAATAGAATATATGTGTAATTTCAATAACATACACAAACATGTTTAGTTATAGCTGTAGCTAAAGTTCTTTCAAGCAAAGGGTTTTATTTAATCATTTGATATTGTGAATATAAGTATCAAACAAGTCAATGAGTGAACAAGAATTACCTGCAGATGCTAGTTGTGGATAGCTTTTATTTGCAAAGCTTTTAAAAGATTGTGCTGCAGTTTTCAATAAATCCATGATTCTGGCAATTTTACAAACCAAAGAAAAGGCATGGAATAGAAATAAAAGATGAATTTTCCAGAAATTCCAAGAAAAATTATACTGTTGCAAGTTAAAAAAATTCTTAATAATATGAAGGCAAATGTCAAGAAGAAAACCGATCAAAATTCTACAGGAAATAAACAAATTAAACTTCTTAAATGATAAAAAGTGTTTCTGAGAATGTTAAATTACGAAGAAAGTCTGGTTTTCCAGAAAATTTCTGGGAGGTTGCAATACTGCCATATGTAATCCCCAAACCATATTAAAGAAAGCAGATTAGAATTTGAATCATGAAAAGCAGAATGAAAGTGTATATTCTGAACTCATGCTGGCACAGATTTTACAGTAATTAATTAGCAAAAGAAAATGATGTTCCATCTATAAACTGAAGAAACCAAAAATTTATCTACATCATAACTCCAATGTCTTGTTTTACTTGAGCAACTAAATGCTGCTAGTTTGCAAGCAAAAAAAGAACAACTTTATCATTGATATAATATCAACTAGGATATAATATTCAAAACTAAATTTGACACTACACAGTCAAGTTCGAATATTTTAAATTATAGTAATGAAACAAACTTTGAGGTGGAAAGAGATGGTTTGCCATCAGAATTTCAAGAATATGTACAATTGTAATAAAAATAACAAAAAGAAATATTAATTGAATAACTACTTACTTAGGTAGGTTAACCTACTTAGCTAAAAGAGATTAATTTTTTATTTTGACCAGCCAAAATTTATAGACTACTAGTTATGATGTTTTTCAAATAAATAAATATCCTGTTCCCTGAAAAAAATATCATAAAAAACTAGAAGAAATTTATTATAATCAAAAATTAAAAATATAATAGAAAAAAGATTAAAATACAAAAAGAAACATGATGCCCCAAACGTTGAGGTCCTGAGTTCAATTCAGCTACTTCAGTCAGACATCTTAGCCAGCCTCTGTGGCGGAGTGGTAGCATCTCAGCCTTTCTTCCGGAGGTCCCGGGTTCGAATCCCAGTCAGGCATGGCAGTTTTCACACGCTATAATTCATTCATCTCATCCTCTGAAGATATATATACTTAACCGTGGTTCCAGAGGTTAAACAAAAAAAAAAGGTCAGACACCTTACCAGTTAAACTACATGGAGGTGACATTTTTTATATTATATTCATTCATTTTTATAATTTATTTTTTTAATACTTATTTATTGTTTTTTATAAATACAATTCATTTTTTTTAGTAATAAACAAAAATATAGATGTGACAATAAGTGAATTAGATTACAGTTATTTAAAAAATGAAACAAAATAAAACTGTTGTTAGCCTTGGTTAGACATCTATGGAGGAAACAGTGTTACCAGTATTTCCCAACATTTTAATTGTATTTTTTCCCTTATGTCATCTATGTTGTTTCCTCAGCACATTTTTCAAAGGTGTCTTGCACTTTTCTTACAGAACATTCAAAATTATCCTGTAAATATTTGCTAATGTTGTGTAATATAGTGCAACACCCAGTTAATTTTGGAACTTTTCCAAAGATATTTTCCCTTTGATTTCTAAAATTGGAAACCTTTGCTTGAGCTGGCTGAATACTCTTTCAACTATGACCCTTTCCTTAGGTTGATGTTGGACTGTTCCTGTTTTCTGTTGACAGGGGTTTAAATGGAATTAAGTTTATGTAAAACTTATACATAATTTTTAAGGAATCTTTTTATTTTATTCAGTTTATCACTTAATATGTTACAAGCATATAAAGCACTTAATATGTTACAAGTAAGAAATTAATACTTGTTTTATTCAATAGACTCATTTTTATTTTTGTAAATAAATGTAACAGTATCTGTTACATTTATATATGTAATTGTAAAATGTATATTATCTATCATTTTTGAAGTGAAGGTTCTTAAATTTACTTTTAAATACTCTTATCAGCAATATGTTTATATTTAGTGACTGTGTATGGTACTTAAGAAGTAAATTTTTAATGCCATAGAATATTTAGATATGAGTGATATTTTTTTATTTTGATATTATTTTTACAGTTTACAGTTATTGTCAATTTTTATTCTAGGTATCAAGGTTCAGAACAGTGTTTAGGACTGTTGTTAAATTACTTTGGTTCACATATTGTGTCACTGAGAGATGAAAGACAACGTACTCCTCTGCATGTTGCTGCTCTTATCAACAGTTTCCATTGTGCTGAATTACTACTTTGTCATCGTGCATCTCTTGAAGATAGAGATACAGCTGGCCGAACTCCTCTTATCTGTGCTGCTAGTAAAGGACATCCACTTGTTCTAAGTAAAATATCTTTTTTATGCTAACACTTATTTGTAATAATTTAATAAACTACAGGAATTATACATGAAAAATAAAAGTATGCTTGTAATGAATGTTTCAATGTTATACATTTTAAAAACTTATGGTCAAAACATAGTTACTTAACATCCCAATTGACTTAATGATTAATATCTAGAACATAATGAATTGTATGACCAATATTCAAATTTAACTTCAATAATTTGAATTAGATTTGGTTACTTGTGTCACCAAGATCAATAGTCTTTAAAAGAAGATCTCAAGAAAACTTGATGACAATCAGAATTGTCAACGACTTTACGAATGCATATAGTATATATAAGAATCTCCCCAGTTTGAGTTTACATAGCCAGTTTTCCTCAGTCTAATAGAAACCTGGATTATTAGAATGTAATAATGATGGTATTATTAAGTATAGTAGTATTGTAATAAGAAATATCCTGCCATTCAGTAAATAACAGATTTCCTGCAATAGCATTTCTAATCAACCTTAGTAATATCTCTATTACTTGAAAATTTAAGTAGGTAAAATAATGAACAATGAAAAATTATTTTTCTTACAAAAAATTACTACCACATGTATTGGTTAGCAGATTTTCATTTAAAAAGGATATTTGTACATGTATGTGTAGAGGTTTATGATTTACAGCCCAAAAGACAGTTATCACACACCTATTGCTTATTTATAGTGGGAAGAGGTGTACCATAAAGTACTTTACTAGAATGTGAGTCATTCATGCTTATATTGTTCCATTTCCTCTTTACCACATAGTCCTCGGTTGTCACGTGAGCCCTGCACTGTCGCTTTCCAGTTTTACTCAAATATAGGGTGACACCCATGCGCATAGTTGAAATATAACCCCATCCACAGACAGCCCCAACCTTCATTAAAACACCAATTTGTATTGCTCTCTTTTGGCTGTTTTTTGAACTAATTCAAAAACCTCATTGCATATTACTATGATGACTAAATTATTATTTCTTAGCTGTGCATCACTTCTTAATCTAAACGTGTGTTCTGTTTTTGTTTATGTTTTCATGATGGATTCTTGTTCATGTGTTTTAAATTACATGATACTGTTAATGCAGTTTTTTATAAGTACAGTACAATACATTATTAATACATTTTAGTTCTTCATCTTTGTGGACAGATGAAAATATTCAGAATGAATTAGATAATATTGTGAGCCTGAAGGAGTGAGTTAGGACACGAAGGTGACGGTGATGGATTGAGTGTTTTAGATGAATGAGATATGTACTCCAATAAGTAAAATAATAATTGTGATCCAATTCAATTTTAAAAAATTTTTTTTTCTGACAATCTACTACAGGAAATAGTTACAGAAACTAACAGGTATGCTGCTACAAAAATTTCTAGTATAATATCGCTTCCAGAACAGTCTATCTGGAGAATTTGGAAAGATGTTATTTACTTGAATTTAAGGCTTTCTTGAAGTTATTTTAAACATGAGTATGCATCCCAAGTCTGATTTGCAAGGTTATTTTCCTAAGCATGGTTAGCCTATCAGCTATTCTTCAAAGATGTATTTTGTACAGATAAGTTGTTCAAAATTTTCTGAAATTTACACTTGCTCAACCTCTATAAGTCTATTATCAGAGAGGAAATAAATTAAAAGTGTTGAGTATTTAAATAAAAAATTTAGGGAATATTATTTCTTGATGAAGCAATCAATTTTGATGAGTAAACAGTTGGCTTCAATGATTGGTTCATCTCTAAGATTTGTAATCCAAAAAAAATCACAGAATGGGGTGTATGAGATTATTTTAGCTTAATCAAGTGTCTTTGAACTTTATTATGGTTCTCAAACCACATATTCTTTGATCTGGCCAGATCTTCTTTTCACATCCTAAAGTGTTTTATACTCTAGTTAAGTTACTAGATAGTAATGGTCAAGGTTTCCAAATGTTCACCGACATAATTTATTCAAGTTATAACCTTAGTTTAGAACTATTAAATGTTGGACTTCACACAACAAAAACCATAATGTTAAATAGATTTTAAAAAATACCAAAAGATTTTTAAAAAATAAAATTGAAAAAGGGGGAATCAAAAATATATGTAAATAAAGACAGCAGTACTGTGTTGTTATTCTGGAAAGACAACAAAAAAATTGCCATTATTAATACTTATTATGTAGTAATCAGACTTTAGAAAGGAAAATGAAAGGTGGTGTTACAAAACAATTGACAAAATCTGTAGTTATAAATAAGTATAATGAATTTATGGTAGGAGTTGGCCTGGCCAATCAGTACAATGCTACTTATAGTTTTATTAGACATTCTGGAAAGTGGTGAAGATTATTCTTTTGATTATTAGATGTTGCATTATAAATTTTTATATAATAATAAACAAAAAGAGATTGGAAAACATCCTGTTTTTGTATTATAGTATTTGTCACAATCATTGTAACTAACCATAAATTAATGTATTAATGGTACTTTATAATAAAATGATAGAAAATGTATGCTTCATTGACTATTTAAAAACATCATATTGATAAAATAATAAATAATTGAACCAGAAGTCTTCAAAACTGTAAATGCATTTCCTGAACATTCTGATGAATAGGAAATTGATTGTTTTTGGGTTGTCTTCAAGTTTAATATATTATTTTACTCATAAAGAGTATGTTTTTATGCTCTTTATTAGGATATAAATATAATTTTCTAAATCAAAATGCTGGTTCATATTTCGTAACTTTTTATGATAATGATTTAAGTGTTAGATCTTTGCTGAAAGGGCCCCAGATTCAATTGAAATTTAGTCCACCAGCTGGCTAGCTCATTTTATCCTACATAATCAAGGCAGAGGAAAACAAATTATAGATTTATTATTTGGGAGTTTAATTTTTATTTGGTTAGAAGGATGAAATTTTCAATACATCTCTTTAACATCCTTTAGATTATTTGCATACTTATATGTGTACTAGTTGTTACAATCATAATGGTTGTAAGTAGCTGACAGTCAGTCCTGACTGAATCGATCTCAACATGATACACTCATTCTCAAGAATAATTAGCACCAATGCCTGGCTTACTGAGGAGAAAGGGACAAAGTGCCTCCATCACTAAGAGGAACTACATTTCAGCATGTCAAGCCCACTGAAGTGCAGGTGATATCCAACCTTCAACCCTACCAATGTGCCCATAATTCTGTTCATGATAAGATTATCTGGGCAATGATGACAATCATTTTCAGAGAAAGCAACTCTTGTCTTGTGCCATTTGTACTTCATACCCTTTAAATGCAGCTCACTCATAAGGCCTAAAACAGAAGTGTAGATTAGTAAATAAATATGCCCTTTTTTTGTCAGAAACAATCTATTGCATACATTGAGTACAATAAGTATGTTTATTAGAAGGTAATAAACTCTTAGAAAAAAATAAATATTCAAAGCTGATAAAAAGTTGTTTTTTTTACAGGATCTCTTTTAGAACGGAAAGCTGATGTTCGTGCTTGTGACAGTCAACTTAATACAGCACTACATCATGCTTGTCGACGAAGACACACTCAGTGTGCTATGCTTCTTCTTAACAGTGCCATCTCTGACCCATCTATAGTTAACATGCTGAACAAGCAGAGGAGAACGTAAGTTGAATAAGCTTATATACTCAATTGCTTATAAATTAAGTATTTAGAAAAGAATTTATACTAGCCCAATTATAAACAGTGAAGTATAGTAACAGATTTATAGGCTGTAAAACTCAGTATTCATGATTTTATTGATTTTCCGATGTTAAATTGAAACACATTTGCATATATATTGCTGATAGTAATACAAAAACATACAGTTGAGTTGTCTTTATAAATTTACATATTCTTTTCTGCAAACTCACAATATCTAAACATTTTTATATGTTAATTTGTTATGAATCATATTTTGATAATAAACTTAGTAAGTTCTTTATGAATTAAAATATTAAGGATAGTGTAAAATGATATAATTTAGAAAAATTCAGAATTTCATCAGTTCAATCATTCCAGTATATGATTCAAATGTTGTTTATAAAGAGGATTTGTGATTTTTGATAAATGATTTGTATCATTTAAAACCAGGTTGGTAATTTTTTTTTTCATAGTTATTGCTTCAATATAACACAATGTTTGGTAGATCTGCATTAGTAAAACCTTGTCTGTAATTTTCGTCATTTTGTCTTATTTTGTGAAGTCGAGGATGTAAAATTTAAAAAAATAAGTTAATTTTCTAGATGGAAGGCAGATGATGAATAAATGCCTTTTTAGGCCATATGAAAAATTAAATCTTTTAACCCTTGAGCAGGAAATGCTCAAAGTGAAATGAAACTCTGGACATAGTTTTTATTTTTTGTGTTAAAAATTAAACAATTTTAATTTAGATAAATTGATCAATATAATAGACTACATTGTCATAAGTGATTAAGTTTATGAACGATTTCATATTGTGGTAATATCTGAAAATAACATTTTTGAAATTAAACTATTTAACACCGTGTTCAAAGCAGTGGCTAATCCATATGAATCATCTATCTGTGTTTTAAAATCTGTAATAGCTTGTATCTGCATGCAAGAATGCTATTGTATCATAATTTTTTTTTTTTGTAATTTATGCAGACAAATTAGAGAATGATTATTATATTTTCTGCTATTTCTTTGCCATGGGATAGGCATTTTGTCAGAATTTTTTTCTGTAGTTACAAATGAATTTCAATATTCATAAAGGTTTTCTGCCATTCTATAGAGGCAGTAGAATTTCTTGCTGTGCTAAGACTCCTCCATGTCTGCTCTTCCAGCTATCTCCACTATATCTAAGTTATCATATCGATCATGTGGTACGAATTACACTTTTAGTTTTTATAGGCTCGGTACCAACATTGGTTTATGTCAAAATTACAGGAAATAAAAGTCTTTGTAAGGCATATAAGATGTTTCTGAATTTTTTTTCATGGACTGTCTTATAATTTCATAATGTTAAAGGGTTTGCATATCATAGGGTGGTATATTAAATAGAATACAAAGGCATTGCAACCAGTAAATATTGCACATTATTTGTTAGATGTCATCCAGAGGATCCTGTGTGAGGAAATTGTTTTGTATAACTCCATGTCAGTCATTCGAGGCTAAGGCATTCATTTCTAGGTGTAAAAATGTGTCAGGGTGGAATGTGGTGTATGACTGTCCATTGTTTTGCACAGAAGTGAAAATTTAATCTCAAATGATTATAAGGTGTGTTATATAAAGTAAGTTCTCTTATTTTTTTTTTTTATTTATTTTTTTTTTTTTCGTTTTAATTTAGAGAATCCTGATCAAATACCATATCTATTGTAGACATAAGTACTATTTTTAAACTATTCTAAAATTTTGGTCTGCCATATTGAAATCAACTTTATTTCTTTTATGAACCTATGGTGCATTTTTAGCTCTGTCTATTTCAAAATATTATCTGTTAAAATGCAGAATATTGTGCCAGTGATTAGAAACATAACAATTGATCACCCTAAAGCATTCCTGCAAGGTGAAACCATTTTCCAGCAGGACGGTGCACCACCCCATTTCAATAGAGAGGTAAGAGAATTCTTAAATGTTCTTCAGACTTTATGCCAGAGGTTTTTTTTTTGTAGGCACATTTAAAAGTCTACTGTTGCTCAGATGCCCATATAACAAAATAACATATTACTTAAAAGAGCAGGATAACTGATGAAAGTCAATTTATCTATCTTTGTATGCTAAATGTAAAGGAGAGCATTTCAAAATAGAATATAAATTACTACTCAGTGTTTGGAAGATTCCATTTTGAACATTGTGCCTCTTAATAATATTGACAATAATAATAAAATTGACAATTTTTATTTTAACCTGACTTTATTATCAAATTTTAGGCATTTAATATTTTTAATACTCCCTCAATTGTGTAGGCTTTTTAATGGCTGATTTCTTGAAAAAAGATAAAGAGATCAATGCACAGTTTTCTTCATCTATTTTTATATCAGATTTTACATAGAAATTATGTGTCATTTGATCATTGTGCTATTTAAAAAAATTAAAATGAAACTGATGTAGAAGAAACAAGATGGCAGCCAAGATTTTTAAATAATTAAAAAATAGTATTTACATTTAAAACAGATATGGCATTGGTCAGTATTCTCTAAAAAGCAGTTATTGCATTTAAAAAAATGGAGGAATTTCTTTTTATACAGCTTGTGTTGCATTTTATAATTTATTAATACAATTTAATATTTTTAATTTTAGTCAAATGTTTTTGACATTTAATCTATATAATCATAATATGAATTTATATTTTACACACTTATCAGGGCCTCTATATATTCCAACAATTTTTAGTTGTATAGTTTTAATTAGTTTATTCATTTCGCTTGTGACTAGTCATAAGTTTTAAATTTAGCTATAGATCTTTTCACTGTCATCATTTATATTCTTAGTGTTTCAGTTTTTCCACTTTGCTGTTTCCTTTTGCATTTGTTACCCCATTAAAGTTTGCCTGTTTTTTGTTACTAATGAGGATCTATACTTAGCCTATGAATGTTCAGGCAGAAATAACTAAGATTGGGTTTTCTTCTTGAAAGTAATGTTTCAGTTATTTGAAAGTGAAAGTTAAAAACAATGAAAAAATTATGAAAAGTATGAAGAAACTTTACTCTATATTTTGGAAAAAGAGAAATTTTGATTGAATAAATTTTTATCTTGTGTTTTCCTGAGATGCATTATTAAAGTATATTTAATTTTTAATTCTTTTTTTTTTAATTTTCAGGCCACTCCATTTGTCTGCACGTAATGGACTTGTGTCAGTGACAAAACTGTTGTTGGAAAGGGGAGCTTTAAGTCATATTCCAGATTGTGATGGCTTAACCCCAGCATTGGCATGTGCCCCCAATCCAGCTGTAGCCCAGTGCCTTGCTCTTATCCTCACTAGTTCCAGCATGAATACTGCTCAACATACCCAGGCCCCTCACACTCCATTTTACCTGCTCAATAGTTAGTAAATTTCATACTGTTATGTACCTTAGATAATATTGCATACAAGGATCATTCAAATATAAACTGGAATTTTGCCACACAGACTGAGAAAGCGCAGTCAATATGGTGAGGTGCTGTAGGTAGTTAGTTGAATGTGTGTGTAGGAGAGCAGCCGGCCAGCCATGCCATAGCAGATAGTGTCTTGAGCTGTAACCCTATTTCTCACCAAAAAAGATGTCAAATCCTCTCAGTTTGGAAATGCTGCCCTGTCAAAAATTCAGCTGTTTGATTGGGCCAAAAATTTTTCACGTTTTCGTGATACTGTGGAGAACCGAAAGTCACGAATGTCATTTATGGATCAGCATCAATGATGACTGCATTCAGGCGGTTGATCGTATGAAAGGTGACCGCTGCATAACTACCACTGAAATTGCATCTGAGCTGGGCTTAAGCAATAAGTGTGTGTACAATGTTTTGAATATAGTAAAGTGTCGTTGAGGCCCTTGACTTCTCATTGAAGCACAAAGAAGTGTCCAGCGGCTTCTGAATTGCTTTGAGAGAGAAAGAAAAAAAGGCATTTTTGGAGTGTACTGTCACTTACAACGAAACATTGGTTCACCACTACACCCCAGAAAGCAAGAGAACAAGTATGGAGTGATGGACAAGTGGAGAGGGGATACCAATGAAGGCCAAGAAACACTTGTCAGCTGGAAAAGTGCTGACAACTGTTTTGGGACTCAGTAGGTGTGTTGATTGATTTCATGGACGAATGAAGGACAATAAAAGTGGCATACTATTGCTAGTTGTTGGATGATGTCAGGGCTACTTATCGCAACAAACAACACTAGCAACCAATTCACAATATACTTCTTCTTGACAGTACACAGCTGTTCGTGAGTCTGAGCTGCTTCAGCTTCATAAACATAAGTTCATTTGACACCTTTTGATTACCTACTATACATCCTCCAGGAAGATGAAAAAGAGAAGAAAAAGTCAAAGATGATGCCACAGTTGAGCATTATATGCACAATTGATTGTTGGGGCAGCCATCTTGTTTTTTGATGAAGAAATCGGGTAGTTCCCTCTTCAACGGAGAAAATGTATTTCTGTTGAAGGAAACTGTGCAGTAAAATAAGTAATTTGTAATTTTACCTAAACTTAGTAGTAGTAGTAAAGTTATTAAACAATTTCCAGTATTTATTTAAATGATCCTTGTAAGATAAAAAATGAAGTTAACATTATATGATCCAATTTTGACAGATTTTTATTCACACACAAAATTGATGATAATGCAGCAGATCTCTATTGTTATTACATCAGCTCTTCTCACATTATTTTATGTTGGGCATTATGCCTCACATGAAATCCTACAAATATTGAGATTTGTCAAATTTTGTAAGAATTGAAAAATGTTCTATAAAACAATATTAAAATTATTATAATGTTCTATTCAATAAAATTTGTACTTGCAGTCAAAAATAATTATATAAAAACAAAAGAAATTGGGATGAACAAAGGAGAAAAATAAACACTTTTAACAGCTGATATTTAAAAATAGTGTTAGTAAAATATTCTGGAAATTTACAGAGCAATCTCAATCCATAACAGTTTTATGGGAACAATGTGTTTATGAATTTTATATTCAAATTGGACTTAAGAGATGTTGTTTCTTCTATTTTTTATTTAAACAAAAGTGTATTGACATATATGCTTCCGTTAAAGTATAGCTTTTTGCTGACCTGTACCTGTTTAAAATTTTCATCTTTTGTGTTTTAAAAGTATTATTACGCAATTATTGTTTTAATATATACATACGGTCGTATAATATTTAAATTTAAAAAGTCTAAAGAGGATGTATTGGTAACTTGTTTCCATACAATGAATCTTTAATTTTTTTTGTAAATAGTTTATTTTTTGATAATATGAGAAATCTTAGTAAAAATTAATCAAGCTCTCAAAAAAATATATCTTGAAAGAGGATTAGTTTGTGTATTATTCTGATTTGCTTTCACTTATTAAGACTCTTAAACTTTTCACAACAATCCCTCATTGAATACAATGAACAAATTTCTCATTGAAAAAACCAAGATAGCAATTTTCCTATTTAAATACAAGATTCTTGGTTAGATTTCCATGACTTTTACTTAATATAGAAAAAAATGGTTTTTATCATTCTGCTTTGTATGCATTTCATATTATGCAATGTATGTAATGTATTCATGTATGTAATGTACGTTTTACACTGATATTTATTTTCCTTTCTTTAAGTTACTGATTCATTGTTAAATTAATATTTGTGTTTACTTTTTAATGCAAATAAATTATTCATTTCTTAGATTCAGTGAAGTAAAATTTAAATTAGATTCCTCATGAGATTAAACAAATCTATTTCATTTTTTTTTTTTTTTTTTTTGAAATCATAACAAACAATGGACAGAAGATATTTACATTTTAGAACAAGAACTGCAGTTCAGAAGGAAAGTTTAAAGGATCAACCAATCATGCATTTCCAAACTGATAATATAGTTGTTCTCATATCATGGTCCACACTGTTTAGTTGTCATAGTGCTGAAGTGGAATTGTTCGAAATATACATGCATATTATCACAATATACTCGAAGTTTATCCATACAAAATGTTTCTTACATAGTCATTATGTGAATAAATCAATCAAAAGATAATATTAAAAAGCAAACAGTAGGTGTTAATTTTATGTAAGATATGCCAGTTGTGCTGATAATTAAGGAAATTATTAAAAACAAATTTTAAATTAGTGTTTAACTTATCGGGCTCATTTTAATCAGTCGGCCTCTTTTTTAAAAATATATTCTGAACTATCATTTTTGTATAATAGCTACTCTTACTATTGCTACCATGATGGATAGATCCATCACCCGCTTGTTTTTCTTTGTCCTGATCTCTTATTCTTCATCAGTTCTATGGATACATATATAGTCCTAGTAAGTTTCCCATGCTAAAGATGCCAGAACCTGATGAGTCAATGTATCATTGGTATCTGGTCGGGAAAGCTGCTTGTGGACCAATTCATGAACTCTGTTATTTGGTGATCATATAATAATCCTGATGACTGCAAATATTCTTCATGTAAAGCCAAACCTCATAATCCTCCAGTACATTATCAGCTAGCTGTTCTGGTATACCACATGATTTGGTTCAGATGAAGATAAAGTATGATTACTTCTAATTAGAGTTGCTGTGATATCAGTTTAATTTATTGTGGTATTCAGTTAACAGAACAGTCTGAAAAATAATCTGGAATTGAGCAAGACCATCATTTACTGTAATTGGGCTTACTGTTTTTTGTCTGGCAATATAATGTGAAAATAAATAAATGTAGTTACGGGTAAATGAAATGCACTTTGTGAATGTAAGATGAAGTCAAAGAAGTTCCCAAAGGTATTCATAAATTATTCAGTGCATTCTGGGTGTTAATAAAAAAATAAAGCAATTTACTTATTTGCATGTTTTATATTGAACAGGACATTTCAAACTGTTTTGTTTACTACACTTATTAACGCAAACAATTTTACACCACACAATAGAAAAATAACTCTTCTTTTTACCTTTACAACCTTTGTTGCATACATCCTGTCTTTGACAAACCCTTAAAGGAAGCAGGTAATATTAATTTCAAGGGTTTGAATTAGATAGGGAATTGGTCCATCACAGCTGATCCAATATTGAGGAAATTTTTCATGTAGGTAATCTCTAATACGTAAAGCCCAGTGTAATGCACCGTCTTGATGGAAGTAAATGTTGGTTTGCCATAGTTTAATTTGTGGTATTGCGTATTCCTTTAACACGTCTAAATAAATAGCACTAGTTTCCATTGGCTCAGCGAAGAAGAATGATCCTATCACTTCATAAGCAGTCAATGCACACCAAATGTTCATTTTTGGGTAATCATGTTGATTTTGTCAAATGACATGAGGATTCTTACTATCCCAAAACTGATAATTATGACCGGTAATGTGATAAGAAATATGAAAGGTAGCTTCCTTCAAAGATTACTTTTCCTAAAGACACATTATCTTCGTTCACTATATCAAAAATGTCCACAGCAAAATTGTAACAATATGGTTTATCATAATCTTCACTTGCACACATTGGTTAATTATATATGCATGAAATGTTAGGCACTTGTTTAGAACCTTCACAGTTGATTGTGGTATTTCCAGTTCTAAACTCACATGACAAGTCATTACCCAAGCTTCTCTGAAAAGTTCTTACTCAATCCACAACTTCTTCAGAAATGGGAGGTCTATCAACATCTTTGTTATATGCACTTCCTGTGTCCTTAAATTGCTGATACTAATATTTAATATATCTCTAAAAGAAAATGTTTATAAACAGTAATAACAGATCTGGTTTCATAAAACCATAGTATGCACATTGCTTTCTCCTGCACAGTAGCCATTGCTCAATTGACGACCCTTCCCCCTCCGTAAGTACATATTGTCGGCATATGACGTATTTGTTCCAGGACATCATTAACTCTAGTATGTGCACTAATGCATAGAATAATTTATGTTCATCCTGTATTTGATTAAGTGATCTGTTTTTAATTTGTCTGAAACATTGTGCATTTTTATAATAATTTTTTATTCACAATAATTATTTTAAATACTACATTTGCTTAAGAATTAAAAAAAGATACATTTAGATTTGTTATGAATTCATTTTTATGAATGACTACTTATTCTAAAATGTAGAAGTCTTTATTTTTCATATGTTTATACGAAAAAGAAAGACTTTCTTTCTGGTCACCTTTTATACAGAATTTTTTATTGATTTGCTTCATGCCTGAGAAACCCTCACATACCTAAATTACCTTACTTTTGCCTTCCACCATATGTTTTTAATTATGACATTGTTTGTTATTTATAATTTCAATGCTCTATATGATAACTGTACTTCCAACATAAAAAAATTACGTTAGTGTTTGCTCATTTACCTAAATGTTGAAATTCTGCATTCCTACTTTTTCTTATCACATCATCCACAGTATCTGCTTGTTTTATCTACTGCAGCTTCTTGAAACCACATCTTTTCTGTTTACAATCTAAAACTAGAAAACTTGAGAAATGCTACTACAAACTGCTGCTCACAGTTACATCCTTTGATGATTTTAAAATAAAATGTTCTACTATGTAACTGAAGTAAAGGGAAGCATTATTTGGTTAGATTTGTAATTTAGAAGTTTTGTTCAGGACTAATTTTAATTTACAATTATCATAATTCTTTTTCACCTGTAGAAGGAAAAATTATACAATTCTACGCTGTTTTACTACTTTGTTTTAATGTGGTCATGTTAAAGAAATGTGTCAAATACACCCTTATGAATAGTGTCTTGTGAATATTGTAGAAATGAAAGATGAAATTATGTATCAAGATGAAGGCCACTTTTCAGCCATAAAATATAAAAATGTTTGTATTCTCTACTGTAGCTGGACTGTAAGGTTGAGATTCATCTCATAAGAAAATGGAATATTGGAGGAAGACAGCTGAAACATATGTCTGTTGGTGATAGTAATGGAATTATTAATTTGTTCCGACTGATAAATTTTTTATATTTTATCAGTTTGAACAAAATTTTACATAATAGAAGGATAACTCTCTATAATTTTTTCTTTCATTTTGACTTAGGGAAAAGTAAGTTGTATATTTATTAATTGCAGATTTATTTTTTGTTTCCTTTCAATAAGAATTTCTGATTTTCTAATAAACATATGAAAAACTTGTTTTGTTATTAAAGTAATATACTTGACCTATTTATATTTTTAATCTTGAGGGCTTACTTTGCTCTAAACATTTTCTGAAATTCAAAATTACATAGTTATTTAAAACTGAATTTTGTTCATAAATGTGTGCATTGTTCATCAATTATATTTTAATCTACGTTAAAGATTTTTTTTTTTTACTGTAATGAATTGTAAACTGATTAAAAAAATTCTTTAAATAAAGCAAAATTTATTTTTTAATTTGAGTATTCAAATTGTTACAGATTTGAAAAAGCTGTCATTAAACATATCAGTAGGAACTCCATTCCACCAATCAAGCTCACCAACTGAATGTAACACGGTACGCAACAGTAATTATAGTTCAGATTCTGATTTTTATTAAGTTTTAATTTTTAAAAATATATACACTATGTAATACTCCATATCACTTGATAGTTTTAACTGATTGTTTTATTCCGTGTTGTTAATAAATAATAATTTGTGTTCTGACCTAACAGGGCAATTGATTGTAATAGTAATTTAACTAGTAGTTTGCCTCACAATAACTGTAATGTAAATTGTATTACTGTTACATATAAGCTATTCTAGTTGACTAACTACTTATTAATCTAATTATTTATTTATTTAATTAGAATTTTTTTGTGATCATTTGTAATTGTGTGTATACTTTGTATTCTTTTAAAGTGTATAAATCATGATTAATAGCTCATATATAATATGACATAACCAGTATTAATTTGATGTTTGTACAAGTTACCATTTGTTGTTTTTTTTTTCTGCTATATATCTAACAAATAATATTGTGTTCAGAAGATGCCTTCATTATAAATATGGTGACAGTCTGACAGTGTGTTCAGAAATTTTGTGTGTTTACTCATCTTATTGTTACTAATTTATTAAATTTTGTTTTGTTTTTTCTTTTACTAATATTAGTCTTTTATTATTTTTGTTATTAAAAAATGGACACCTTGAACATCAAAGCTCCAGTAGCTGTTGAATTTTCCAATTTTCTAAAAGTTGTTGAAATTATAATCAGTCTAGATTTTACAATTTTCAGAAAATATGCTTAATTTTTTTAATTTTAAAAATTATGATTTAAATTTTGTTTGAAAAGTAATGATTTATTTATATAAATATATATTATACACAGTAGAATCTCAATTATCTGAGATTATGTGAACCAAACCTCCTCAGATAACAAATATTATCAAAACAATAATACACAACATTAGAAGTGGAGTTTTAAGATATGAAATGGCTAAATTCTTATTTTATTTAAAGGAAATTTTAATATTCCTTGTACCATAATTTAAAAAGAATAAATTATTTGATTACTAAATTACATTATACAAAACTAATTACATAACATATGCAGTTGCTGATTTAATAATAGCCTTAAGTCCAGCAGTGTGAGGAAATCTTTTCTTTTAATCATATCCATTATTTTATTTTGCTTAATTACCGCAGTTTTTATAATTATTTTATTGTAAACTCATATTTTTTAGCATCATGTATCCAGTCATCTGTTTCTTTGACCAATTTAGTTGTATCGTTTTAAAAAATTCAAATGCGTTGATCTAAAGGTTACATAAACGATAAACATCATTAAGAGAAAAGAATTTTCTTAATATTATTACTACATGAAAAGCAACAGAAGATTGAATTGGAGCATTGTCCATCATTAATAATGCTTTAAAAGGAAGATTTTTTCTGCAGTTGGGCACAATCATTATTGAATCGGTCCATCCACATATGTGTGATTATTATTATTATAATAAATTCTAAATAAATATATTTAGTTGTAAATAACTTTTGGATTTTAAGCAAGAATTTGTTTCAGTTTAAAATTTTCTGATTTCCTTCAAGAGAAGAAAACTAAAAGAATTACCCTGTATTTATTTATCTTATATTTGCCTACTCTTTTTTTTGGACTGACAGATTTTGAATGCTATCATTTTAAAATTAAACTTATCATCAAAATTAAAAATTTGATATAAACTTATATGTTCTTTTGTCGATTCATTATAAGCAATTTTACATTTACTTGTGTATTCACTGTTCGGTGATAACCTTTCTATAGTTACACAGAGTTGCCAGGTATCATACCATTTCTTCTATTAGTTTAGCCACCTTACTAAATTAAAAGCTAATTTTACAATATATCTTAAAATGTTCTGTGACATTCCACGACTTCTTTTTGTAACATGGGACTACTTCCTTGACTTTCTTTTCCTCTTAACTGTGAGAAATATAAAAAAAGACTTTGAATTCCTTTAAAGTCACGCTTTTGTAGTCTTTCTGGTTAAAAATTTCTATCAGTTTTTTATGACCCAGTTGCCCACTGTCACTCGCCTATGACTAAATCATTTGTTACCTTTTTAAACATTTCTCTATTACTAAACCATTGTATAACATCCAGTTTGGTTTCTTATGAGATAATTTGTTTTCTTTTACTGCTTATGACATAAGGATTAAATAAAATTGTGTAATAGACGTCTGTTTTGTAACTGACAGTAAAAAGAATTCAGTATTAATGCATAGGTCATACATTACAAAAGAACTCTAGTCACAGTGCTCAAGTTCAGTGGAATGGTGTGAGATGCTGTTGAATAGAAATGGTATAGAACACAGATATCTGACCTCTGTATTAGTTTGACTTACTTAATAAGAAAGCTTTGTATTAAGGACTTAGTTAACTAGGACTACTCTATATATGCTGTCTTCTGATTGAAGGGAGTTTATCCAATGATGTAATACAGATGAATTCTTAATGCTTTATGCATGTCCATGGAAATAGGGAGGTAGAGTAAGTTGTACATGGTTTTAGTACCTAAGTGTGTGGAAAAATAAATGAATGGTATACTATGTATCAAATTAAGTTGTTTTTCTACATCACACTTTGTTCAGTTTTAACGTGAATTACAGTTTACTCGATTACAATTCTCATTGTTTATTTGCATTGAGAATAAAAAATATTAGGTATTTTATTCTGTTAGGTTGGCTAATATTCAAATGAGTTTGATTTCATTTATTTTAAGAAATTACTGGAACAAGAAGAGAAGCTTATAATTGCTAGACAAAATGTATATGAAGGGTACTTAATGAAGTAGTCTGGAAGTCAATTTCTAGTAATAACTATGCTAGTGTTTAGTGCCATGATAATTTTTGTAGTGTCATGTTGGCATAAAAGTCCCAGTGAAAGATCCTAAGGAGGGCTTGAAAATGCGATGAGTTTCATTTTTCTGCACTACCATATAAATTAATAAATTTTAGAAGTATCATGCATTAAGGTATAGATAGCAGTGTTGCTAATATAATTTATTATTTAACATTCAAATAAGAAAATTAATAACCTTCAATGTTATTAAAGTGGTTTTTGGTATTTATGATAATATTCAATAACCTCTCCTAGCAATCATTTTTTGAAAAAGAGGAGACTGGATCATAATGCGGGTACATTTTTTATGCCTTGATGTTTGAGGGTTGTTAATTAATGCAGCTGTAGATTGCAATATATTTATATATCTTTATTTGTAATAATTAATTAGTTCAGTATGGTTTCTAGTTAATATTTATGCCAAATACAAAGCATCATCGTTATTGTTAAACTGTATTGTTATTTATATTATTTATTATTACTATGTAGCAAATTTAATTCTTGTTTATATTTTAAGATGTGCATTATATTAATAAATTAATATGCCTTAATTTAATCTAATATGAAAATATCATGTGGTGCACTGTTAAAAAGGTGTTATAAAAATAAAAGTGTTCTTAAATAATTTAATTATTTTATTGTAATTAGAGATAAGTTAATTCTTTTTCGTTTGAATAATATTAGTTTGTACTTAATTTCAGACTGGTTTCTCTTTACTTCAGATTAAATATTTAAATTCAGAAACAGTTTGATTGGGAAAATAATTTATATTGAATAATTGTTGTATAAATGTAAATAAATATATTGCGCATGGCAATATATATATATAAAATTGAAGTATGCATAATTATTACATTCTTTTATACCATTGTTTCATTTGAAGGTATATCATTTAGATTAATAGTTTTATACTTCTGACAGTTTGTCTGTTATGGAACTCATAGTCCAGATCACTGAAAATTATCTTATGTTGATATCATTCCCTCCATCTGCATGAAAATGCATTCTTTTCAATTTCAGGAGAATACAGCCGTTGAACTGAAAAAGTTATTTTATAAAGAGTAAAATCCATAGTAGTGTTCCATATAATAAAAAAGTAAAAACTATAATAAAGATTTTAAATAAAACCTACAATTGAAACATGAATGTATTTTATATTTTAAGCAGTTCAGAATTTTTTCTTATATTTAAATAAATAGAGGAAAATCTGGAAACCTGAAGAATAATGGACTTCTGTATAAAAAAAAGACTGTATTTAAATTATTAACCTAGAAATACGGTTCTGTTCAAATAAGAGCCTCACCAAATTCAATTGTGGTAGCCAGATAAAAGAAAAGAAAATATCAGAAGGATTAAAAATTTGTTAAAAGTTATAAAAAGATATTGGCAATTAATTTAGTAAAATTCATTAAATAAAGTTAGTAATTTTTATTGTGATGCGAGACTGTATTTATTTAAAACAATGAAGTTAATTTTACGTGCTGTGACTGTTAGATCTTCCAGTTTAAACGAGATAAAATTGAGAGCCAGCTTATTAAAAATACTTAGTTCAAACATATTACAAAACTGTTGATAGGACGGTCAAGCAATCTTCATCCAATCAGATAAGTTACTACTTGGGCTCCATTTTGTGAAAATGGAATCACCAAGTTGTAAAAGTGAACAAGGAAATTTTATTTTTCTGTTCTGTCTTTGTGACCAGTTTATAAGATGGGATGAAATGTAAACAAAATTATTTACATTATCTAGTTTCATAAACATATAACATATGTAAAGTAATGTAAAATTACTTGTGTGCTTCAATCCCGTATAATATAAAATTTAAAAAAAATTAAATTAAAATATTCATAATATTTTAAACCTGTTAACATGGCACTGTAATGCAAAATAATTTTTTTAAATGCACAAATTATAAATTAGGAAAAACAACATGATAGTATTACATTGATGAATGACCTTATACAATTACACAAACAAGTTATGTTGATTCACGATAACATTGTGATTCTGACCCAGATGATACAGCATCAGTCAAGTTAACCTATCAGCAAAATCTGCAGTTATCTTATGTACTTTATTTTTGTTACTGATAACATAAATCTGCTTAATTTTGTCTAGACTTTCTAAATGAGTGTTCAGTTTGCCAAGCTTTCAATTTGAATGTTTTTTTTATTTTTAGTTAAGACAACCTATGAATGACTTATGTTTATTTTCTTACATATGTCAATTATAAATTGTTCATTAACTGCTCTAATAATTCAATCATTACCAAAATCACTATCTCATCAACAATTTCTAACATGTGTAAAATTAATTACTTTCAAAAAAATTCCTTTTTTACTTTTAATTACTTTACTAAAATTTGATTACCTTGCTTAGCATTGATATGAATATTATGTTATTTTATTTGAACTTTATAAAATTGCCTACTTTTGTTGATGTGAATGGGTCATAGTTAGATAACTTATATTCATTTTATATAAATATGAATGTAATATTTCTCAAAATGTTTCGGTTTTTTTTATTTTCTCTTCAATTTGTGACTTACAGTCTCTACTAAATTTATTTTGATTTATTTTCTTTTTTGATGTTCCTTACATAAGCCTGATTTATTTTGTATATACAGTGCTAAAATTTTACTCTAAATCAATGCAATTTACATTTAACGTTACTTGACTTCCAGGTATAATTCAACATCTGGTATAGAGAAATTGAATGTTATGTTACAAAAAAACAAATTTCATAAACAATGAAGGTTTTTTCTCATATCAATATCGGATTTTTAAAAATTAGTTTAATTATAAAAATCATTTGGCTCAAAAAGTGTTCTTTACAAAAATTGTATTCAAACTCAAGAATATTTATGCTAAAGCATGAAAAATTCACCTGTTGTTAAATAGTTACGGAAACTAAAAAAATAGCTAATTGAATTTTTTTTTATATGCACTTAGCGTTTTGACAATACTAGTTCAAAGAAAGTATATCAATGAATCTACATTAATGTATTTCAGTATTGGCTTTTTAAAGATAAAAATTAAGGATTCTGTACTTTTCTTAAAATTAATTTATTCAAGTGTGCAGATGTACAAGCTTTACATATTTACATAAATAAGCAGTTAAGTAAGCTTAAGTCACAGTTCAGAAGTGATTGTTAAATCCTCTGGGTGGTTTGCGTGATCACATAATTCAAGAGGTATCACTGTTAATTTTGAAGAAAGCTACTCACAGCTAACAAATACGTGATGCATTCTAAGAAATGCAAAAATTATCTTTTTTTAAATTTCTTGTTTCTGTTATGAATGGATTTTAACATTTAATTTTACAGAAGCATAAAGAAAAATACTATAGTACTCCTGTTATTCCTTAAAGAAACTAAAAAATTTTATTTGTGTTCATTTCTTATGCAAGTTCTTTTTACTTATAAAAATTAGTTTATCTGCATAGTTTCTCTTAGTTTTACTTTTACATTTGTCCATTTCAAGCTAGTCCATTTCATTGTCTCAGAAACTAAGCAGTACAAGAAACTTTGAATGGGTAACCTTCTCTAGTTTTTTATTTGGTGTGGATTTTTTAAAATATGAGAGCTGTATTTTTTATATCCTGAGTCTGTTTTATTCTTTTGTATTATTTCTGTTTTACTCATATATTTCTTCAGAATACAACAGTACAGGTGCTGCATCTTTATTAATGCTGGTACAACACGTTACTCAACATGCAAGGAAAATTGTTATCAGTATTATTTTACCAGTTTTAAATTTCAATGAAAAAATAAAATTGTGAAATATTATATTCTTTCAAGTATCTCTGTTTGTTAAAATATCAAGCCAAATTTTCATCATAAATTAAATGAAAAAGACTATTCCACATCAAGTAATAAATAAGACAGACTTATAGATTTTATTATAAAAATCATATTTTGGGCAAATAGCTACAGTACATACATGTATATATTTTTTTTGCTTGATGATATCTCCACCTATGCCTGAAGTTTGTGTAAGATATGGAAATGTAACAATAAATAGTTTTTAATCAAAATAGCTGTATATTAAAAAAAAAAAAAAAAAAAATTAATATTAAACAGAAGATGGAATTATTTTGATTCATGAGGGGACTAATTCTCGAAATGTCCATTATCATTCTAAATATGAGGGTCAGTCAAATATATAATATTTTAAACTATTACATAATTTCTGTACATAGTTTCATTTACTTCTAAACACTTTTTCCAACTGATTGCAATTTTTCGTTTCCATTTTAAGAAAACATATTGAAGTGCATCCACACCCAATTATGTATAAATTCTTTCACCTCTTCATCCTTTGAAAAATATTGTCCCCCCTAATCGCTTCCTTTATTGATGATATAAACAAATTATAGTCATTTCGTGACAAATTGGCTTTGTAAATGAATTAACAGCGGCCCATTAAAGTTGCTGCACTTTTTTTTGTGCTATGGTAGCAATGTGAGGTGTAGCATTTGTATGAAGAAGCAACATACTGCAGATCAGAACATCAATATTTTGGACTGATAAGTTTCTTTAATTTTATCCAGCAGTTTTTAATAATATGCAGCATTAATTGTTCTTCAATCTTTGAGATAGTCATGGGTCAACATCTTTGTGATTCCAAAAAAAAAAAACATTAGCAAAAAAAATACACATTAACAATCTTCTTTTTAACTTCATTGCATTTTTAGAATGCCATTCCATACTTGGCTACTTCATTTCAGTGGTTTAATGATACACTCATGTCTCATCACAGATAAGGCTGCTCTTTAAAAGCTTCATACTGTGTAAAAAATCTTATAAATTTCATTTTGTCAGATTTGAAATTTGTCAGAATCTCTGATCAACACCCAAAATGCAGGGAATCTGTCATGCAGAAATGTTGTTCATTGTCAGTGCTTAACCCAGTAGTGAATTTGAATCCCTGTGATTTGTAGGTCCTTTCATCTTGATGAGATTTTTGGACTTCATGCTTGTTTTTGATTGACTCAAATAAATCAGACATTGTACATTCTTAACAACCACCAGAAAGCAATTTATGCCATAAAATCACCTGTATTTTTAATTAGTCTTATCACCAAACAATGCATGTAATGTTTTCCAAACATAACAAGATTTAATGTTACTGCCTGTTAAAACTTAATAATATGTTGCACCTTAGCGCAAAATATTGGTCGTTTAATCATCCTGTTAGGATTTAACAGACTAATGGCAAGGATATGCACCATATGATCACGTTTATTGCTACAAAGAAATTCCAATTTATACTTTTATTAAATATCATTTATCGCCTTATGCAAGGCCATAATACCATATTCAGTATAGTATGGTAAAAATGTTCAAGATTTCCATTATTCCAGTCATCATTTCTTATGAAGCATGGCAGATTTGCTACAATTTGTCAAGTATTCCTAAGGTAATAATTAAAAGGTGACAAAGAGGATCTTACTGGCCATTGATGACCTATTTTTGGCAACCATTTATCTGGGATGTGAGTATTTTAAGTTACTTCAACGCTGTTCTATATCAGTGCTTCATCTTATTGTAACTTGAGTTGTATCCTGTTTAATATCATAAACAAATAAAATATCTTCAATAACTTCAAGAAGACTACTCTCTTAAAAGTTATTATATTTAAATAAATTTTAAAGATATGTAAATACTGTATATGTTAGAATTGTATTTTTTTCAGTTAAAAAAGTTGTACTCAAGCATTCCTATTTATTAAAAAGTATTCAGATAGACATCATCAAATTATAAGGATTTAAAAAATGTAATCAATAATTGGTGTGCTTATGGATCATTTGATGAAATATCTTTTAGTAATAAAGTACTTATAAAAGAAATTGAAATAGACATTTTAACGTATTTTCGAGCTTTTTCTGTGCCTAACGAAAGTTGCTTGGTTGTTGAATGTGTCAATCAGCATGTAGTGCTTTGGAAAAATGATCATCATGGATACAAAACTCCTTGGTTGATTGTGATTCAAGACAGAAAACATGGGTTTTCAAGGTTTGCTAAAGAATCTATAAATGATCCAACTTTCTGTCAAATCATTTTAGGCAGATGACAATTTCTCGAACAATGAAACTTTGTTATAAAAGAAGCCTGTAAACAGTTGAGATTATCTGTTAATTATTATTACACCATATTAAAAATTATATTATCAGTAAATATTTTGAATTGGAATTTTAAAAATTCCCATTGCAGATGTTAGTTCGAAATCAGAATAATTAGAAAAATAAATTTTATTAAAAAAAGTTTGATATATTTCTATAACTTTTGTTAAAATACTGATTCAGTGGTAAAAATTAGTTTGTTGTTGTAGGTGATGGTGAAAAACTTTATACTAGTTAATAACTTAATTCTACTTTTAATTAATATAAGATGGGCTCATGATAGCTTGCTTGTTTACAATAGTACAATAATTGATATTTGGAACTTTATGGAATGCTGTCATCTTTATTACTCAAGGCAGGTGGGAAGGCTATATTTACAAGTTAACATTTGAGTTTCTTCTGAAATGTTTGCAGAGAAACAATATTTTAATTTTGTTTCATAGTTCTTGATAATATATAACTGGTAGATAGTCTGTGACTTAACCAGAAGACAACTTATGCTCTGTATCTCACATTTAATGCTGCCTAGGGATAATGGTAGTCTAATGGTGAAATTAGGACTTCCTAGAGAACAAGTGTAAATAGATCACTTGTCATTTCATTTACCATACTACTGCTGTACTAAAAACTTACAAGATTTTCACTGTGCACTTGGAACTTAGAACTAGAGTCTTCTACTACCTTTAAAAAGGAAAATGTTAATGAAGTTAGTAAATATCAGTAGATTTCATGTTTCTGTAATCGAGTAATACTAAGAAATAGTAAAAGTTTTTTCATAAAAATAAATATTAAAAATGTACTGGGGTTATTCTTGAATGTTAAATATACTCAAGATTAAGACAATAAATAGTAGAGATAATGTTAAAATTAATATCAGTTCCTATTTAAACACTGTTAGTAGGTTACTACAAGTTTTAAACATAACAGTAACATTGTCATCATGGGTATATAGTCATCATGGAGAGTTGTATCAAGTGAAATGTAAGATGAAATTTTGTCTCAAAAAAATATCCTGTTTAGTCACCTGCCTGGCCATGATTGAGAGATTGTTAATGAATCAGTAGGTGCCTTTTTTTCTTATTAAGATAATAAGAAGCTTCTAATAGCGATTTGTTATTATCAGATGACAGAGATCAAAAGAATATGCACTGAATTTTTCATTAAGTAACATGTCATCCCACATTTGTTGAATTTTACAGATATATTCTGTTGTAATTGTTTGTTATTCTGTTAGGTCAGTCACAACCCATTATCTGCTCCTGTTGATTGGCAAGTGTCAGTATAATTAACAAATTGCCTCATATTACAGAATAAAGTCTTGGATGACTCAACATATTAATAAATTTAGTATTAATTATACACCATTTGGAAAATTATTTAAAAAGACAATAGAATGGATTTATATAAAAATTAGAAGGATTTTATAACAGCTTGGAAGGAAAAAATATTTGTACTTAAGCAATACAAATTTTGTATTCCTGCAAGAAAAGAAAATGTTAATGAAATTAGTTAATATCAGTAGATTTCATGTTTCTGTAATTGAGTAATACTCAGAAATAATAAATGTTTTTCAAAAAAACAGTTATTAAAGGTACTGGGGTTATTCTTGAGTGTTAAATATATTCAAGATTAGAACAATAAATAGTAGAGGTAATGTTAAAATTAATATCAGTTCCTATTTAAACACTGTTAATAGGTTACTACAAAGTTTTAATGGGGTTATGGCTAAAACATTTAAAATAGTGTGTATTAATTAACTTTATACTCCTTACCTATACCTCCTGAATTGGAAAAGTATGTATATATATAATAACTAGATGATGGTAGTAGTATATTAATTTGTTAAATATTAATTAACTGTCCCACTCTTTAAACTGTGATGCAAACAAAGCATCGAGTACAAGGTGTCACAAGTTACATGCACAAACAGTAGGTTTCTATGGGAAAGATAAAGTTCACTACTTGGCTAGTCTGTATGGTTAACAGGATGGTTATCATTTATCATACTGATCAGAATCATCTAATCATTTTGGTGGGCTTGGCCAATAACGTGCAACAGTATATTCTGCTGACTTAAGAAAATAATGGGGAAATTATTTTGCTCCTCATTTTTCCTACTAAACCTGGAACGAGTTTACAGAACAATTTTTGCAACTATATTTTTTTGACTGGTTGCATTCAACCATTATGATTACAGCATCTTATGAATCCAGACTTATTTTTTGGTTGTCCTGATGACAGATTTTATTCCACTTCATAATACATAGATTTTTATTTTAATCATCAAGAAAATTTTATAAGAATTATATTTCTTTCTAACAACTAATTTTCAATTTTTATTAACAAATATGACATATGTAATCATTTTAATTTTTGAGTGTATAAAATGTAATCCTACCTTTGTGTTTGTATGTTGCTTGTTTCATGAAATAATTACACCTTAAGTGCCACTAGTATAGTCGTTATCATTTTATACACCATCACTATGTGCATAATAATATTTTCATTCTTCCGTAAACTATTTCCATTTTAATAATTTTTATTTTTTCTTATTTATCTGCCCTATTTTCCAAAAATTATTCTTTTTTTATTTCTTTAAGAATATTTAGCGCTTCAGTAGCTGTTACAAATTGGTTTAAATTTATATAAAATGAAATAGAGAAAAATACAATCTTAACATCACATAATGTATAAAATAAGTATTGGATAAGCATTAATATATTATTACTGATTTAGCTAGGCTAATGTAGAGGTTCATTTTGATGAAGGACTAACATACCAGTACCACTGTTTTCTTCATTACAACTCTTTAATAATACATTCACTTCTTGCACATATCATTTATGTCTTCCCAAACCATTTCAACTTTGCCTTCATTTTTATTTAAATTATTATTAATAGAACATCTTTTGAGACATTATATCACATCATATCATTGTTGAATCTTGACCACCCAAGAAAATCTACTTTGATCTTCAAAGGGAAGTTTTTGAGTTTCTGTGATTATATCAGTCACATTTTGGGAATAAATAATAATCTTTTCTCTTACAATAATTTAATCAACATTTTATTTTTTTAGGCTGTTCAATCTTAATTTAAAATCCAAGAGAAATTTTCTTCATTGAATTGCCAGAATAGTGTTCCTAAACAAAATTGTCATTTTTGTATTAAATGGTCATTAAGCATTCTTTTTCATTATTCCACACAATAATAACATACTGGACACATTCATATATGAAAATGATATGAAGAAATCTTAATTTTAACAAATGTTCTTTTTTCTTATTTTAAAATGTTTTTGCTTCATATTATCAGTAGATAGGAATTTGACTGTAGTATTTGTTTAATAATTGAAGCTATTTAGTTAAGAAAAAATGTATTATTAACTTTTAAAAAACATTTGAAAGTGTACACTTGTTTCACCCACATCAGAACAAGATATTTAGTCAGTTTCAACACATACACATGTACGAAGTAGCTTGAAAAGTATAGTGAAATAATTTCTAATAAAATTAAACTTGGTTTAAAAAGAAACCTCACACTTATATATACAAAAGTTATATAATGTTCAGTTTATTGTTGCTAAACCAAATGCAATCATCAATTGTTAGTATGTTAAAACAGGCTTCTCCATTGGCTCTGAAGGTTTTTAAAAGTATTTGTACAATACAATTTTAAAAATGTAATTACTGTGTTTCTGAACCTATGATACAGTTGTTGATTAATTTATGAATCGTAAACATGAATTAAGTTGGTTTTTAATGTAACAGGACTATGTATCTGTCCTTTACAATCCAATGTTTGTATATTATATAATAATAGAACATTGCTTTTTGTACAAAGAGCTTGCTGTTTTGACCTGAAGAAGTTTTCATCATGCCTATCCTTACAAATAACACATCATGAATTGCATTTTTTTTTTAAATTATTCATTTTTTATTTATGTCTTTTTTACCATCTATTATTTTTTTAGCCGTCCTTATTATTACTTGCACTACAATAGCACCAATGAAGTGATTAGCAGACTGCTTATTTTTTCAAAATTTCTTTTATACTTAATGCACTGTTAACTTTGAATGATTTAATAAAAGAAAAATAATTATAAAAATAGTTAACACAGAATATCTTATTAAAACAAAAATCATTTGAAAAATTTATTGTTCAATTAAAAATAGAGGGTATATTGTAAATTACTGCTTCTGTGAACTACTTACCCCTCTAAAATATTCTTTATAGTTGTTAGTTTGTGTATTGCTGATCCTTTTACAGTAATCACATCATTTATGTAATAAGAGGATTTTAGTTTTTTTTTCTTTATTTTATAAAATGATATTAATAATTTAAATAACTGATATAAAGTACTCTCTGTTGGATAAATCTTCTCTGTTACCGTAGTCTGTATCTTCTGTCATTATTGTTCGATTATATTACGTCTTGTTCATACTTCTTAGTATTACTGTCTTTGTCTGGTATTGTTTTAAAAGACCACTAGTAAAATAGTCTATTGTGAAATGAAAAAGTAAATGTAAACAGGGTTTGTGGCAAACAGTATATAACTCATATCTCATTGATTACACCCTGAACAATTTAACTAATTGCTTTAGAACTAATCACAACTATAGCAATACCATTTAAAAGTAAGGGGTAGAGCTGTGGCTCACCATTATTATTAAATAAAAAACTATAAAATAGTTCAGTGGTTGTTATCAAAATGTACAAAAAGTGAGTTGTATACATATAACTTATTTTCTTTAAAACACTGATTTATAAAAAAAAAACAAAAAAAAAAAAAAACATTAATTTATATAAATAGAAAACTTTTCTATTCTGAAAATGGTGCGTGCATGTAAAGGTTTTAAGGTTTGTAAAGAAACTTTATCCAATTATTATTAATTTATTTAGTCACAGCAGATATATGGCTTCTAACTCTTGCTGAAGAGAAATTTTTAAAAAGCTAGGGCTCTTCAACATCTGCAAGTGAATATTTTGATAACTAATAGAGTTAATTTTCACATCAAAATGTATTTTACACCACAGCATGAATGTCTCTAAACAGTCCTTAAGTCTGTCTTCTTGGTATATTGGGGTTTCTTTACTTACCTCACAGCCTGAACAGTGTACTCTTTTTTTGATGTTTACTTTGTTAATTTAAACAAAGTATAATTAAGCTGTAGTGTTTTAGTAGTTACTTTGTTTCATTATTATCTTTTTTTATTTGCTATAAAATTAAAAAAACATAATTTGATTTTTAATGAAAGTATGTTTGAGATTTTTATTTGTTTTGTAAAAATAATTAGTTACAACAAAATTTAGATTCATGAAAATTTTGTAATAGCATTACGATGAATAACCACATTAAAAGAGAATAGTGAATGTATTTTTTTATTAATTAAAAAATTTATTTAAAATATAAGTATATAAATTTTTATTTATAGTAGTATAAATGACTGGTTCATTCGACATTTAAGGTAATGTAATCATCATTTTCTTTAATTTTGTTTATTAATAAAATTTGTATATCATTTGAAGTATTTGGTTGTGCACAGATTATGGTGTTTTTTTTTTATTACTACTTATAATTTTGTGAATTATTTAAAATATCAGGCTTTTTCTGCTGGTTGGAAAAAAATAAATGCAGTTGTGTTTTAATCATTTTTATTATTTACTTGTTCATATAACATGTGCTTATGTGTGACTATTTCCTGTATGTTTTTTATTAACATTGTTTTGTGTTAATTTTTTATTTTAATCTTTTTTAAAGTTTGTTTCTCTATTTATATTTACTAATAAAATGAGTAGAGTTCTTAGTTCCTTGTTATGGAATGAAGATAATAATACTACAACTAAATGTAACTAATGGAAAACTATTAATGAGAAACCATGAAAAACTGCCAGTCTTTTATTTAAGAAAATTCTGGTGTTCTGGTACTAGAAATATTTTATATTAACAGTAATTAATATGTACAAAATAGTGAATGTTTGCAGTATGTCTTGCATCTGTAAGCAAGGCAAAGATATTTGAAGTACAAGGCAAAATTAATACATTTTTCTATGTAATCAAATTAGTCTCGGTAATCTCTGGTTTGCTGTGGTTCTACTTGTACAAATATTGAATATAATCTGTACAGGACAAACATCATCGTTATCCTCAATTTATAATTCCCTTTAACCGATCTAAAGTAATAAATACCACATTAAAAATCAGCTGTATTACAGTATTTCATTAACTTTTACGTAAGTAAAGAGTTAATAAGTATACATACTTGGGCAGCAGGTATGGTAATCTGCTGTCACGACTCCCAGAGCTGGCCGATGTTATGCAGAGAGGCGATTCCAGCCGCCCCTGGGAAAAAACAGGAAGAGAGTTTTTTTAGTTGGTGAAAGCCCGACACTATCATCTGTGTGGGAAGATGGTGGCTGGTAGAGCTTTTTCCTCCTGCTCCTATAAAGTATACATAGTTTTTTTTGTAATTGAATTACGAATAATAGTTGGCAATGTGTCATAACTGACATTTTGTTTTATTATATCGGGTGATTCAAAGACTTCACAAATTTAAAAGCATATAAAATTTATTTAGATAACTTAATAGATTCAGTTGAGATTTCATTTCATAGAAAAACGTTAGCAAGTTTGTCACCCAACATTCACTTTGGTTTGATATGGCTTCTATTTGTAATGCGACTCGCATCCCACCTGAAGTCGATTTCATTCCAGACTGAAACCAGCAATTTGAATATTACCTCTGCAGCTGCGGTGTTAATTAAAAATCTTAGCACAACAAGAACAGCATGTAAAGGTGATCGTAAACCCAATGTTTAATGAACCCCACACAAAAAAAAATTTATCAGGGTTAAATATGGGAAAAGAGGTGACCATGTAGTTGGACCTTCACAATCAATCCACCGACCTGGTAAGCGAATATCAAGAAAATGTTGGATTTCTAGGTGGTAGCGAGTTGGTGCCCCATCTTGCTGCTAGTAATGGCATCCATCTTGGTCATCATCATCTTCTAACTGAGAAATTAGAAAATTTTGAAGCATGTTCAGATAAATGAAACCATTTACTTCTTTGCCTTTTGGAAGTACAGGTGAAGATTAGAAGAAGAAACCTGCCTCGAAGATGTTTTGGTGCCAGAGTAAATTTATGCTTACTAGGAGGCTCCCTACTGCAATCTGTACAAAAATTATGTTGAATTGCAAATTATGAAACCAGAGCACACACACAGCAAGCACATTCTGCGTCTGTAAATGTATCCATTTTTAACAACACTGGTGACTGAATATGATACTAATGAGCTATGCGAGTTAAAACTTGATGTGTTTTGCTATAAAATGAGACCTTAACCCAATTTGTAAGTTATTTAACATTTTTTTATGTTTATAAAGATGTGAGGTCCTTTTTGAATCGCCTGGTACAAAGCAAGTTATGGAAACCCCTCAATAACTTTAAAACTGTTCCAAATAGAATACTGTACTTTTAGATTAAGATATTGACTACTTTACCTTATAAAGGAAAAAAAATTTCAATCCTTTGTTGGGGGGTTGGCCCAGGGATTGTATCTCAAATGTTTTAAATGTTAATATCCTTTGATAGATTATTTTAAATGTAAGACAAGACAATTTGTATTAAAAAGTTGATGATATGATATCTGTATCCAAAATGACAGCAGTATAAATTTTGGATTTTGGAAAAAAATTACATTGATAATTTAAAGAACTGTTAACACAAATAAATAAATGTATAGAAATTTGATTAAATGCTATTATTAAATAGATTTATTTATTAAGCATAACATTTGCTTAATTACTTACAATTTAATTTCAATAAGTGTTCGAAAGTTCTCTTGTTGTTTGACAGTGTGCCTGTTAGTTGTATAAAGATAATAGTGCATTATTCAATGAGGCCTTTTAATAGTTGACTGATATCTTATCCTGAAAGTTACAACATTCTATCTGGAATGATTTTGTAGTTGTTGAAGGGTTTCCATACTTTTGACTAGCTCTGTACACATTTTTATTTTTGTTGTACAAAAAATTTTCATTTAATTCAAAAAGAAAAAGTCAGGTGATCTCGCTGGCCATTCTACTTGACCCTTTGGCCAATCCATCCTCCAGGAAAAATGCTTTAAAACTTTCACGTACTGTATACTGAAATGAGGTGGGGCACCACCTTGTTGAAATCAGATGTTTTGGAAGTTGGGACCAACAATGTTTTGAATGATACAGTCAAGAAGCTAAAACTAATATTTCACTGCATTTAAATTTCCATCAATAGTAGCAGGCCTAATGTTTTGTTCTCATGTTGCTTTTTTAGTTGAATGAAGTTTCTCAATAAATTCTTGCATAATCTCTAATGATTTGTTACTATTTTTTGCAGATTTAGGCCTCCCTGGTTTTCCTCTATTATTAAAGCTCCTCGTTTCTTCAAATTATTTGGTGGTTTTTGACATTGTAGCTTTCAAAATAGGGTTACAATTATTAAATGTTGCATTAAACAGTTAATTTCATTATTCGACCTAACTCCAAAACCAAAGCCCCTCATCATTAAATATGTGATCCACTTCTGTTCACTAACTGACATATTGATAACAATATTAGCAGGTAGCACAGAAAAAATTAATTCAGTAAAAAATATTTACAAAAAAAATGTACATAACAAAAATGGTTTATAAATACAGTAAGTATAGACAAAATCAATTACCCAGCCAATTGCAATAAATTCTCATAAGAAACTAACAGTATAGTAATGAAACATTCTAAATGCGATATTACAGAAAATGAAGTAAGCTTCATTTTTGCAACAACGGTAAAAGACCATCAATGATTAAGTGAAAATATTTTTATTGAATTAGATTAAATTTTAATGTAATTCAGTTTAATTTCTTTTATTTAATTTTTATTATTTGAACGTACTAAATTTAATAATTCTCAAAATCAAAGTTATCCTGCTTCCATTTTGGGTAAAGACATCATACCAACTTTTTATTTATACTATTTTTCTTGTCTTAAATAAGTCTTTGAAATGATGTATGTATGTTACCATTTAAAATAATTAAGTTACAAAGCCGTAGTATCCATCCCCCAAGAAGGGACTGAAATTTTATTTTTCCTCAAAAGGTAAAGTAGTTGACCAATACCTCATCCTGAAGGATTCAGTATTCTATCTGGAATGGTTTTAAAGTTGTTACGGGGTTTCCATACTTTTGACTCACTCTGTACATATTGTTATTTTTTATGTAAAAAGATTTTTAAATAAAGGTTTTATCCAAAGTTTTTAGAAAGAAATACAGTTCTTTTTTAAATGAAAATTAAATCTGAAATTGAATGGAAAAAAATCTGTTTTTCAGATTCAGTAAATAAAAATAATTATATAGAAAAGTTTTAACCTATACTGAAAGATTACATTTAACATTTGATTTATAAATTTTTCTGGCTTGTTTTCTTGTAGTCTGGTCCAAACAGGCTCAGTAAATCACTATACCAGCTTTACAGTGAGTTTACGTATTATAAACACATGTCAAAAAAAAACCCAGAATGTACTAATACTACATATTGTTTAATTAAGAAAGCATACCAGAAGTGTTATATATTTGACAAATCAGTTTTATAACATCTCTTGAGGTATATTATGCGTGTGTGTGTAAAAACAATGTTTATTCATTGGACAAGTATTCAAGGAGGGGCTGTGAAGTTTTCTTCACAGCCCCTCATTTTGCTGCAGAAAGAAAATAGTACTTAGTTTAAACTAAGGTAATTTACAACTACCATTTAATCTGAACAGTGTTGGGATGTAAAGCAAAGGAATTAAATTTGTTTACTGTACTGGAGTGGTTTCTTAAATAATTTTGATTTTAAAGAACTGTTTTTTTTTTCTTTTACCTCTAGAACCATTGTCAAGGTATATCTTCAAAGGACGAGATGAATGAAATGTAGCGTGTGTGAAAAATGTCATGCCTGACCAGGATTCAAACCTGGGTGATTTTAAGGAACTGGTGAAAAATTTGCTTCCTTTTCCTCCAGATGCAAATTTGTTAATTTTAATTGCAGAATTAATAATTGCCTTTCATTTTTAAATATCCACAGGCACAATATTTTTTTCTCTGCAGTCAATAAAATCACTATTGCTACAATTTTCTTTTAAAGATTTTTTTATTGTAATGAATAGTGATCATTCATTTTAAAGTAAATATTTGAGAGATCAGGTACAACAGTTTTTACAAAAGCTACTTATAATTAATCTTTAATTTTATGCAGCTTTTATACCAGTTTGGTATAGTTCAAAATTAAGTAATCAATGGTTGTGATGATGAGTGACAATGCATATATCACTGCACAGATAGTTTGTTCCAAAATGACATAGAATTAAGGTAAGTTTTTATAACTTGCACCACTATGGAAATAGTTGTCCTCACTTACAGTTTAGTGTCAGTACAACAGATATTGCAGAAGGAAAAAGTGTGATGTGATGCAGATGAAACTACCACAGGTGTGGGAAGCTTGGTCATTGATGCACAGAATCGCCAGTTTGTATTTAGTGTTGCTCAATAAATTTCTGGAAACTGTACCTGTTAGTATTTGGTCAGTTAGTGACCAAGATTTTGGTTTCTGGCAAAGAGAGTGCAGCATCTAAAAGCAAAATAAAAGTATTTGAGATATGAATAAGATATCAGTGATGGAAGCCACATTTAGTAAACCAATTTTCATATCTCGAGTTCTGAATTTGAAATAGCATTGGTTATTGATTTCTCTTTGAATATACTGAAATATGTATTCTTGTGAAAAAAAGATTTAGTCATTTGGTATTCTGAAAATCGTAATATATCTAATGCAGCATAGCTATTATAGGGCTGTAGATAGCTGCATTCCTTGTTTGTTTAAAGTACAGGTTTTTTACACATTGAATTACCCAACTAGGATGTGTTGTTTATTAGCATTCAACAACAGAATGTTGCAGTAGAACATATCAGAAGACTTCTACAGAAAACAAGTGCTAATTAACTATACCACTCTTGCACACAAAACTTGATAAAAATATATACAGGGTTTGTATAATAAGTAACCGGACTGACCTCAGAAAATTTTTTATTGGCAAAATATGTACAATTTTTCT
>JAAAKQ030440763.1:0-24536 GCA_010016005.3 Zanna intricata
TACTTGTAAGTTTCCTATTTGATTACAATAAAATTTTATAACTATATTGCGGATAATAATTGACTTACCCTCGTAATATGATATATATTTATATGATTAATACGGACAGTAAATGGAAATGTACTTCTTCCACATCCTTTGGATCTATTTTGCAATTCTTTTATCACTAACATCGATTTGAATAATACTTTCAAATGAATGGTATATAATTATTTATAATACTGTGAAATGTGACTACATCAGGGCGAGCAGAAGTTGATTACATCGGTGTATGACCTTAATTATACCACTTTGTAATCTTTATTAAATTTTATGGTATCTTACTACTGTCAGAAGATGCAAGTACAAATATACAAAATATAAGCGACTAACATATAAAGAAGTACCTGCTCTGTAGAAGCACAGAAACCTTTTTTTGTAATATTAAATTCATTTATACTGTGTAAGCAAAATAATTAAAAAAAAAAAAAAAAAAAAAACATATTTTACACAACTTCAAAAACATGGTTAAGCCTTTTTTCATCATATCTTTTTAACTTGATTTTTTTTTAAACTGTAGGCATTTAACAAACATCACTGAAAAAAAAATGTGTAACATTATTCAGTAACAAAATTGGAACTCTCTCAAATCAAATTTGACTACTAAAACAATTTTAGGTACAATATTTAATATATAAAAAGGGATATCTTTTCACTGAAAGTAAAAAATTCTTCCGTTACTACATAATGTTTTTTTTTTAATATTTAAAATATACAACTTTTTCTGTAGACTTTCATGTCTTAGTAATGAAAAAATAAAGAATTAAAAAAATAATAGCAATAGATGTTATTTTAATTATTTGAATTATTTAAATTTTTACACAGTGTACAGTACATTAAATTAATTATTTAACAAACAAGTGTACACATATATAGTTACACACTATTATTAATTTATAATTCATCAATAGTTTCATTAATTTATCGTTTTATATATATTTTTATTGTATTTTCAAACAAATAACAATGATTAGTGAAATTTTAAATGAATTCAAAATAAATAATACATGGATTATTAACAACCCTTAAGCTGGATGGTCATTAAGTTAAATTAATATTTAATTTTCTGATTCTCAAGTCAAAAATTGACAGAGATCATTCCTGAAACTTCTTGTACATCTTAATGAGATGTCCTTTCTATAAATCTGAACAAATAATGCACACGTTTTCACAATACCTGAATTTTCAAGTGAATTTCTGTAAATAAGACACATTGGAATTGACAAAGTTTTTTGCAATGAGGATACAAAGCAACTATCTGAACAAAACTCAAAGAATGGCCACAGCATAGACTCCTCTTGAACATTACAAAAAAAGGGGGATGAATAGATAAATTGGGACTAAGATAAAGCCATACAAGTTTATGAAAGGAACAATATAAAATGGATAACTGATAAAGCAGTATTCATGGAAATAAAGGAACCGTCCAAACAAATTTAATTAGGTGACAATTTTATATTGCACTTACATTGAATTATATCCAGTTTAAAACTTGTGGATTTTATTAAAAATGAAACAATTTAACTGCAAGCTATTAAAAAGGTTTTTTTAATTATCATAATTTCTCACAACCTTACAACAATCTCTCAACTTACAAATTCATATTATATTTAAAAAAAAAATACAATTTTTTAAAATTCACAAAGGAAAGTCATAAAAAAACTTGAAATGTAATGAATGAAAGATTAAATAACAGTTATTCTAAGAAGAAAAAATCCTTCACTTACAGCTTTTGTTAAAATAATCCAAATAACCCATCTCAATACCTAATATAATCAAAATCAGAGCAACTCTCAAACCTTCAACTCTTTTTAAATTCATAAACACAACTTAATTAAACATATTATTTGACTACAACTAGGGGTTTATAGTTTAAATTAAAGCAGGAGCTAATAACAAGAATGCTATAAGTAACTTCACTGAAAAGGTTACTGCTAATTAGCTTTGAAAATTCATTCAGACAAAAATTTATCTCATTTTGAAAGCGAATTGTTTAATACTTACCGAATTTAAAAATTGATCATATTTTATTCTTCTTGTTTAATGATAATCATGCAATGGAATTTAACACTCCATGTAAAAAAAAAAATCAATTCTTTAATTTTCATCACTAAATGAACTTTTACTTAACAAAAATTATATTCCTTACGATTGATAATTTGTATTTAATTTATATCATGTGGTAAAGATAGCAGTCATGGTGGAAAAGTCATACTGTTTCCATGGAAACAGTATATTCCTAACTTCAGGCAGGAAGAGATAGCAGTCATGGTGGAAGAGTCATACTGTTTCCATGGAAATAGTATATTCCTAACTTCTGACAATGTGTATGTATACAACACATGGACAAGATTATCCTATGATGATGAGGTTATTAAAAAAAAAACCTCTGTTAAATTAAAATGTGTTATTTAAAAAAAATACATCACCACTCAAGATTTTAGAATTAACTAGAAAAGAAATTATTAAAAAACTTAAACAGATGGCAAATGATATGACTGCTTTTGTTGCTATTACCAATTTTGAGGTATATGAAGCAAGGATCTTTAGCAATATTAAACTACACTGCACTGTTATGATCATGTCATGTTTACGGTAATATTGTTGAGTAAAAGCACAGTGGATTGGAATTGGATACTTGGGTGAAGGGGCAAATAAATAGTACATAAATTAGGGGAAATGGCAACATTCAAGCATGGGAATAAATCTTTCTATAAAGCTGAACAAAGAGTGCACACTTTTTCACAATTACTGAATTTTCAATGAGTTTCTGTAAGTAAGACACAATGGAATTGACAAAGTTTTGTGCAATGTGGATACCAAGCAACTATCTGAACAAAATTGAACAAGTTTATGAAAGGAACAATATAAAATGGATGACTGATAAAGCAGTATTCGTGGTGATAAATGAACAGCCCAAACAGGGGATGTAGACTCATTTACCTAAAAAACCAAACAAATTTTATTAGCTACTATTAAACTGAAAAATGATAGCTGCATTGTTTTGGGACCACAAACGAATTTCCTAAAGAATCCATGGAACCAAGAAATACAATAATGGCAAAAGTTAAATGTGAAACATTGAAAAGGTTTAGAGATCAATCCAAAACAAACGGTACAGATACTTTTAAAAATGGTACTCTTCAGCATGACAATGCATGAGGCCTTTCATGAAGATAGATTTCACAAAGGATTTAAATGAGCAATTCAAGTGAAAGTTTTTTAACCACCCACAGATAGCTCAGATTTAGCACAAAGCAGCTAATATTGCTTTATCAAAATGAGGATCTGGCCGACTACCCACTCCTTTGAGATAAATGACAAGCTCATGGATAGGGTTAATCCATTTAAACGTAAATTTTTACAGAAAGCAGTGAGTTTGAAACAATTTTTTTTTATGAGAATTGCATGGCTACAAATAGAATTTATTGGTTAAAAATTCCCAAGCAATAAACTTATAACAGCGGATTGTTTTCTTATTTGAAAGCATTTTCTAAAATAGAAATGCACAATTACTAACAATACATTTATAAATTAAGAGTTTTTTTTTTTTTATTTTAAATAAACCAATAGCATGAAATGTCCACTCCTAAAAAAGTTTTCAATACATTCATGACTAAAAATGCAAAGGCTACTTATTTTCACTAATTTCTATGTTAACATTTAATGTTTAGTGTTATAGACATTTAATCACAATCAATGCTGTGAAATTTTTGTATTTTGCTGCTGGAAAAATGATTGTGCAATGAGAATATAAAACATTCACAAAGTTGGAATCAATGTCAAAAGAGAGAAAAATTTCTAAAAATTTGATTTATCTTAGTTCCAGACACAATATCTGGAACAAAAAAAATGTGAAAAATTGTGTAAAATATGTGACCTACTGCAAGGTGCAGTATTAAACATTTAATAGAGCCTTCATTGAGTCTTTTGTTTATGGGGAAAAATTACAGAATGGGTTGTTATTAACAAGCGAATACCATGATAGCAGTTTTTCAATGAGTCTGCAAAAGGTGGCTTTGCTGTATGGTACCTGAATATGGACTGTGACTTGTAGCGAAGTAAAGTAGACATGTATAATAGTGTTTTTTCTGCAATCAATCAGAAATCAATATTTCAGTAATGTACAAGTTAAAAATTGTATTAAATTTATGATATAAAATTAATAATAAAATAATTCAGTAAGTTTTAATACCTTAGCAAGTGTTTCATTCCATGTTTGGCAGCATAATGTAAAGCTGTGTTATGTTGATGATGTTCTCCGTAACTTATATTAGGATCTAAATTCTTACGTAGTTCTGGCGAACTTTGGTAAATCTAAAAAAAAAAACTGTATTATACCAATCAAATTTTTTTTAACACATTAAAACATACTTGGGGAAAATTAATAAATGAAATATAAGATGACAGGATTACTTTAAAATTTCTTGATTAGATAATACTTACAGTAGAATTAATAAATGAAAAGCTAGCCTAAGCTATTAATCATTACTGAATAATAGCAGTAATGATTAGGCTAATAATGGCCTAAGATATTAGCTTACAGAATCAGCACTTAATGATTCATTCAGCATATGTACTGTAGTTATATTATGGTATTTTGGATTAAAGATTGAATTTTTAATATAAATTATGCATTTTTAGATATTAAGATTTATAATTCATAAACTAAGCTAAAAACCAAACTCCAAGATATTTTTTGTTACAGATTTAAAATATGTTACTAGATGTTTTGAAAGGCATTGATTGTTTAGTATAAAAATTCATTCTAATAATAACTAACAGAGAAAAAAGCTAACAAACTAAAGAAAGAAGGATAATGAGTTATCACATATTAAGGTAAGGATCACAGTATATCAGGAGTTCCAAAATGTTATTTAGATTTATTTACAAATGATGGATGGATCATGATGTATGAAAAGTAGACTGCTGCAAGCATTGAGATCTTTTGTGGAGGCTTTTGTGCATGAAAGAAGTCTACTAGCAATAAATATGGATCAAAGAATAAGAGGAACATCTTAAAATTTTTTTTTTGTTTAATATAAATATTTTAGATTATTTATAAATTATGCCTTACTGTAGTAAAGCAAATAATACAAGCATTTGAAACATGGTATTACAGGAAGTTGAAAATTAGGGCGACAAAATTGAAGACAAATTAATCTACACAAATAGCATATAATATAAATTTGTTGGAGAATTTTATGAAGAGATGGGTTGGTTGGCCACATATTAAGACATAAAGGTTTAGGTAATGTTTTTAAAAGAGAGTTGTACATGTATACAAATTGTACAGATAAACAAAACTACACAAAAGACAAAAATTGAACATGTAAAATTGATAATTGAGGTATAGTAAATAGGTAGAGGTTAAAATATTAAAATAGAAGAGGAATTGACAACATAAAAAAAAAAATAAACAAACGGTTTTAATTTATTACATTTTTATATCTAGAATTAGATTCACTGATTTAAAACTAGATCCTAAATCCAAAATTTCAAAATCCTATGGCTAATTGTTTTTGAGTTATGAGAGATACATTATGTACAGCACATATGTATGTTCAGACTTCATACTGTAATACCAGTCAAAATATTTCTTGGTTTTCACGACCACAATACTTCCTTTTCTTCATACAGTAAGTAAGAACTTTTTTTTTTGTTTAAAGTAACACGTTCTGAAATAATTTCCATTAATGATTTTCATACATTTATTTTATTTATCTTCATTTTCTTATATATGATTATTCCATGAATTCATCATAATTATTATGTAGCATTTCAACTCACCATTATTAATTCAAATTTTTTTGGCACTGCTCTGATCAAGGTTTTAATATGATTTCCCATCATGGGAGAACCAAACAGCTACAAAATTCAATTCAATCATTGATTTAAAAGATAAGTACTGTTGATATTCATGAAGATTACGTGGAGCTGCAAAGATATGCAAAAGCGATTACTTCCATCCTGCAAGAGCAATTATTTGGTGTGATTTAATAGACCACACCAAATGTAAATTTTGGGCAGCACTTCCACGATATGTAGAATAATATAATTTTATTGTAATATTATTCACATCTACAGATATATTTATCTTGTTAAAAAGGAGCAATGGTTATATTACGATTGTCTGGAAGTAACAGATTTGCTGTTGTGAGGAGTCTATTGTTGCAGATAATTTTAAACTGCATTGAAAATCTAATCAAGTCAGTTTCTGTTCTCTCTGCTCAATAGAAATGTATTTCAAGTATGTATATTATGACATTTAGGTGGTACAGGCTAAGATATCTATATAGAATCAACCTATATGGCTTCATGTTGCAATGAAAAAAGATATTCAAACAAAAAAGGCTGATGTTGTGATTAGTAGCTGGACATTCTGGTAGAGGAAATTGAATGGAGCTATTGGTTACGATACATCTCTAACTCCTCTGTGTTATGTGCAACTAAACAATCAGCATAAACAAATAAAGTTGACGTTGAAAAGACATATCTAAAGTGAAGAATAAATTAATCCGAACACAGTATGTTTAACAGAAAATTTTATTTTTAAAAGAAAAAATATTTTTATTAGTCAAACTTACCCAAATTTAATAGTTTATGGGTCCCTTGTTTTTTGATAATTTCATTAATCTGCTTTGGCATTGATTCCACTAAGGTAGAACAATGATTTTTTATTTCTTCATCTCGAAATGAAACCCATATCACAGAACTAATGCCAGTTTTTGTGCTACAATTCATTTACTCAAATCTTCTTTTTAGTATGGCCCATAAATTTTCAATGGGATTCAGGTTAGGGGAGTTCCCTAACCTTGAGAGCACCTAATTTTTTTGGTTTTTAAAGAACGCTTTTGCTTTCTTTGACATGTGACATGGTGCAAGGTCTGGTTGGAAAATTAGTTCTGGGTTCTTTTGCATAAAGTAGGACTATTTTTCTTTGGCATATGTTAACATATTGGTCTGATTTAATCATCTCAACTACAGGTATAACTGCTCCTAGTCCTTCATGTGTAAAATATCCCCAAAACATCTTTCTGGCTGGGTATTTGGGCGCTTGTTGTAAGTGTGCTGGCGTAGTAGTAATCTTCTTATCTGCTGACTTACAAATGCTGACTAATCTCTTCCCTCGGACAAAGAAATGTCTCTCATCTGAAAAAATAATTTTTTTCCACATCTCAATAGTCCATTCTTTATGTTCCTTTGCCCACTGAAGTTGTTTTGTCTTCATAACCTGTACGTAATTGCTTACTTTTAGGTTTCTGAGCAATCCTTCCTACTGCCAGCAATCTTCTACGATATCTTCTATCATATAAGAAACACTAGTTTCACTGGCTCTCAAGTCCCTACTAAGGTCAACAGCCGAATATTATGGATTAATTTTGCTTTTTCTTATTAGTAATCGATTCTATGTAGGCGTGGTTTTCTTTTTTTGTCCACATTTTCCTTTTCTCTTTCGAGAGATGGAACTTGTTTCCTTAAACCTTTTCAAGATTTCATTTACAGTACTTAACTTCATACTATACTTACTGGTAACTGGTAACCTGCCATTGATTCATTTGTGTGTGTTGGGACAGAACAACAATTTTTGACTGTTTTCATATTTGTTATATCCATTGCATTAACTAGAAATGAATAACTTACTTATAACAGAAATTCACAAGGTCAGCAAAAACCACTAATTCTGTTTGTATATGAACTTATAACACAGCCTGAATCACCAAACAGCAAGCAGTCTGCCACAGAATGAAAATTCCCTATAACAGAACAAAAACTTCCTTTGTTCTGATTAATTTATTCGCTACTGTATGATCACTCTTTTTACATGTAAAGAAAAACAGAGAAAGAGGAGTTATTAGAATAAACATTGTGAGTGAATTATTTGAACAAGGAAGGCAGAACTTCTAGAAATAAAATGAAAAGGGAACATGCATAAAAGCAAGTCCAGATAATTTCTGAAGGTATGTTTGACATTGGCTGGAAAGTGGGGGAAAAAAAGGAAAGAAACACTACTACTGGTAAAAAAAATCTGTTCAATAGCAACTCTTTAATTTTCTTTAACAGAAAATGCTAATAAATGAGGTAAAACAGCCTGAGGTAAATGAGGTAAGCATAGCCTAGAGTGTACAGTTGTTAAGCTTAACTGTATGTAGTTCAATAAAAGCAGCTGGTGTTAGCATCTAAACACTGATTCCCATTAAACACTATATTTGCTAGGGCTAGAAGTTAGAAAGCCAATTCCAGCAAATAAAGCAGCAGTAAAGAGAACTATATGGTACCTACAGAGGGTGTTCCTCAACCACACTTCTTAGGAGTGGTCAACCTGAGATTGTACAAGACTACACTTCATTCACATTCATACACATCATCCTCTGAAGTAATTCCTTACGGTAGTTCTGGAGGTTAAACAGATAAAGAGAGAGAGGGTGTTCCACGAGAAAACAGACATACTTCACAGGTGTATTCCTTTCATCAAAATAATGAAAAAAGTTCACATAAATGTAGGTCTGGATTTGTTAGTGAGTTATGGCTAACGAAAGATTTTGCCCAGAATTCAGCTCCCCCAGTTAAATGAGGTCATATTGAAATTTTTAGGATGTTAACTAAGGGGCAAAATTATTGATTTCCTATGGTTTTTGAACTTGAAAATTGAATAAAATATATTAAAGAACTATATTTCCAGTACGTTTTATGATGTTGGAAGTAAAACTGAAAAAATTTGTTGTTTGAAAACAACTTTTTTATATTTGTAATATAATAACTTTGTTAAGTGACTAATAAATGCATAAAATTTATTAACAAAACTTGTACAGAATATAACTCTAAAAATATTGAAGTAAATAAATCCAGTAAAAATCAAATAAATGTTTTAAAAAATCAGTTGGACTGAAGAAGTATTAGAACAAAAAATAAATGAAATGAATTGTACAAAAAAATTATTGTACGTAATTTTGTTTTATTTTTTTTTACCTTTGTTTTAATTTGTTACCTTGCAAATACTGTTTAAAATGATCTCCTTCATAGTTTATGGAAAAATCTATTGTGTCATATAAAGTTAAAGGATGCTTCCTAATAGCATCACAGTTGTTCTTAAGATGTTCAAAAGCATTTAAAATTTGGTTCAATAATTCTACTCTGGAATTAACTTTTTCTGTATAAACACATTTCTTTAAATGACCCCAACGGTAATAATCCAAGGGATTTAAATCAGGGACTTAGACTTCAGATTATGAAGCATAAAATTAAACTTCAATTTAAAAATCAGGATCATTTTATATGGTTCTGCCATAAGACTGATGATGCTAAATGAGAGTATATAAATATTCCATACTTTCTGACATTCTGTTAACACATAAAGATCCACCTCCATTATGAGAATTAGGGCAAGGATTCAAACTGTAAATAAATGTGCTACGGTAATTCATTTATACATCAAAACTTAGCAATGATATGTGTGCAGACCTTTCGAACAAGAGTTATCACAAGAGTAATGGGTTTGTTGTGAGTGTGTGTGTATATATTTACACTAGCTCACTAGACTGGTCTAGTGGTTTAACTGTTCATTGCAAATCAATTGCTTAACAGCTGATTTTTGAAAAGAAAGATCATATCCCATAAAAGATATGATTTATATCTTTTATACAGATTTGAATATTAGATAGTGGATATCAGTGCACTTTGATAGTTGGGATTCAATTAACCACATGTATCAGGAATGGTTGGCCTGATCTGTTAAAGACTACACCTCATTTACATGTCATATGTATCATTCTCACCTCATTGGGCCATGGAGATTACTGCTTATTGTTCACTAGTAGAACAGAGTGGGACATATACATTAGAAAATAAAAAATACACATATACTAGCATCCCTTATGTGGTTACACCTGCGCTATATGGTTAATTGTGTTTTCTGTAACAATCAGGAATGTTTAGCCAGTCAAGGGCTCACTTCAGTTGCCCTTCCTGTCTAGACAGGGGCTTTAGTCCTTGGAATCCCTTTGTGTTAATTGAACACATATTTATGAGAATAATGATAAATAAAAATTAAGGCCTGTTCAATTCATAAAATATATCAATGTATTGTAATTTCTTCAGAGCAACAGTTTGATCCAAACAGAATCCAAAACTTTGAGTGATCTCAAGAATATGGGTTTCAAAATAGTCAGCCTCCATATTAAAAATATTAGTTACAGCTGGTTATCTGTTCTTTGTAAGGGTAAAATTATTTTTTCCTGGTTCTTAGCATTACCTGGCAAACATCAGTGGCAGGTAACTGTACTTTGTTTCTCACTTTTAAAAAACCTTTCTTTTCATTTTATGTTTTTTAGTTAAGTACTAGTTGGTAAATGCAGCTAGTCATGTTGCACTTACAGTAACAGTACAGAAGCTGTATTGGTTGAGCTGCCATGCCACACCCTTTAAAAAATCAAAACTCAAAAAACGCCTAAAAATGGTTTTTAGATATTTATCTGGACAGAATTTGCAAGCTTAAACCTTTTTCTTTTTTTTTTTTTAAAAAAACCTCTGGAACACCACAATTAAGTATATCTTCAGAGGGATGAGATGAATGAATTATAGCGTATGTGAAAAATACCGTGCCTGACCAGGATTCAAATCTGGGATCTATGGATGAAAGGCCAAGAGCTACCACTCATGTCGCGGAGGCCGGCTTGCAAGCCCAAACATCTTGAAGTAGTATAGTGAATATCTTGTGTAGTATAGTTGGAAATTGGGAAAATTTGCAATCATTGTTCAACATTTTTTTTACCTTTCTTCACTACTTTCAAGATTGAATTTCGAAAATCTACATGCAGGATTTTAGATATTCACAATAAGATTGTGAATACTCACCAAAAATCAATTTGATATCTTCATTTGTTACTGAGAAATTAAAAAAAATAGGAATAAAAAAAAATTCAAAAATCCATTTTAACCCTTTAAACTCAGAATTTCAAAAAATCTATATATTGGTTTTTAGATATTCATATTAAGATTATACACACCAAAAATCAAGTTGACCTTTTTATTTTTTATTGAGAAATTAAAAAGAAAGGTTTGTTTATAAAAACATTATAAATCCATCTTGACCCTTAAAATTTGGAATTTCAAAAAGCTAGAAGTGGTTTGGATATTCACATGAAGATTACACACACCAAAGATCAAGGTGGATATCTTCATCCAGAAATTCCTATCTTGAGATCATTACAAAGAAATTTAAAAAATAATAAACTTCATTATTATTTCATTTGAAAGTCACAATTTCAAAAAAGCCTTCTTAGTGTGGACTTATACCATAAGAAGAACATGTACAGAAATTTTCATCAATTTATCTTCAATTAGTAGTATTTGCTGGGTGTTGATTATATTATTAATCAGTCACGTCCTGTGTTTTATATAAATAATACATTTAAAAAAATAAACAAATATAAATAAATCATAAAAATAATGGCAAGCAACCTAAATGAAAAAAAACCTCACTTCAAACAAGAACAAATAAACTAGGTAAACCACAAAAGTTAACCAGGTATATGTTCCATAAACACAAAAATAAGACACTACAACACAGTTGTAAAATTGGAAACCACAAATGCAACAGAAACACTCTTCTACCTGAATAGACAATCAAAGACCAACACATTCTAGAAAATCGAAAGAAGAATAGGAAGAGTCTGCATCACCAAAAGTACTAGAAAAACAGGTAATTATCCCAAGAAAGTTCTATGCAAAGAGTTAAAACCAATCATGATACCATGTGGGAATACTAGGATTTTTTAGACTCATCATGAGATGCAAGATTCAAGACTTCTTAAATGACTGGTACAATACAATCTTGACTCGAAAAACAACAAAACAAGATACAGATAGATCACAGAAATAAGAGAGGATCTGACAGAAATTGGCCTTACACAGACAAGATAAAATTAAATGAAAAAAATGAAAAAATCAAGGATAAAAACTCTCGCTTAACACAAGAAAGAAACTCGCATGGCAAAAATTTTAACACCAGAATGGGCACAGAGATGGTAAAAGTACTAGGAAGACCCCAAGACCTGAAAAATCCTTTCAGAGAAACTTGCATAATGGCTTTCTCTTTTTTCTGTTTGGCCTCTGGAACCACCGTAAGGTATTACTTCAGAGGGTGAATGAGGATGGTATGTATGAGTGTAAATTAAACATCTGTATCTTGTACAGTCTCAGATAAACCATTCCTGAGAAGGGTGGTTAATTGAAACCCAATCACCAAAGAACAGCCCATTGGGTTGGTTTAGTGGTTAATGCGACTTTGCAGATAAGCTGATTTTGAAATCAAGAGTTCTAAGGTGCAAATCCTAGTAAAGGAAGTTATTTTTATATGGATTTGAATGCTAGACAGTGGATACTGGTGTTCTTTGGTGTTGGGTTTCAATTAACCCATACTTCTCAAGAGAGGTCGAAGTATTGTACAAGACAATACTTCATTCATATTCATAGACATCATCATCTTTATTATAATACCTTATGGTAGTTTCAGAGGCTATACAGAAAAAGAGAACCACCAAAGAACACCTGTATCCACAATCTAGAATTCAAATCCATATAAAAGTTAACTGCCCTTACTAGATTGGAACCTTAGAACTCTTGACTGTTATAAAAAGAATGCTTTCAAAAAAAGTATACACAGTAAAGGGAAGAAATAAAGTAACATAGAGAAAGCATAAATCATATGAAATGCAACAAAAAATATTTTAACATCAATAAAAATAAACTACATCAAAGAAAGTAATTTCATTGTTACAATCCATACCTGCATAGCAGCAAATTCATCACCATGTTGTATATACTTCTTAAATTTTGAAGATGCACTGCCCATTCTGAGAGAACACGGGGCTTAATTAGACTGGTGGATGCTCTGCCGTCAAGACACAAGCCAGTCCACACGAGTCCATGCACCAGTAATCATTGTCCTATCGTACCTCATCATCTAAGAAACGATTCAAACAATTTTATTGATAATTGTAATAACAAAGAAAAAGTTCATCGCACTATATGGGATAATAACAATTTTTTTTTTGAATTAACCATAATTACCATTATCATTATCAGTTCATAGATAAAACACTCGAAACGTGAAATCTTATCTACAGTCCTTATATTCAACTAGACACAAATAATTATAAATGGGTTCGTTCACAACAGGCTCAAACAAGATTCATATAACAGGTAAATATAAAACTGTTTATATACTATTACAAACTAGGATACTGAAAATACTTATTCATTTTTGTTTTAACGACTTCAATTTCAGGTAAATTTACCACTTTTACAGGTATCGGTACAAGTATAGCGACTGCATTTTAGGGTCACTACTGTTTCGATAAGCGCAATAGGTAATCTAATACTTAAATGTAACAGCATCTGTTAAAACTATAAACAGCCCAGAAACTGTGCATTTTGATTACTGTTGCCAAATCTAGATTTTTAAGTAATAATTAAATCGATTTCTTACATCGACATTTTGCGCATGTCAACATGACATACATTTACAAATGATAAGGCGATAAAATGGAGGGAGAAAACCCATAAAAAAAATTACCTTTGAATCAATATTTATGAAAATTATATTATATATCTTTTCCACGCAAAAGTGGGCAAAATGATATCTCAAAAAAATTAATTTATATTCCCAAAACAATTTGATTGTACAATTAGCAAGAATATCATCATTACTTCCAAAGTTCATCAAGTGATTTAGTAAAATTTTCCAGGTACTATTATTCCACTCATTTTTTAATACGTAAAATGTATTTTCCAGAAAATTTCCCATTTGTCGGCACTGACAATGATGTTTAACGGTAAAATTTTGAGTAGAAGACCTACTATGAAGAATTTTCGCTCTGCGTTATATTCTGACAGTACTGTTTCGATTAATAAGAATCAAAACATGGCAGTATGTATTGCTGTTATTGGAAAAGAGGTTAGTTTTCATAATAACATTCGTAATTCATTGAAATTTGTTTGTTTATTTAAAAGTTAGTTTTACTTGAATTGTTTTTAAATTTAGGACAAAATTTAGTTTAAATGATTAATTTTTGTTTGAAACGTTTTACATAATTGTGATAGTAACATTTTAAGTAATTGAGATGTTAATTGACTAAAATTAATCTGTTTTACAAACTGATTTGTTGATTAACTGTTTTGTTTTCAGAATTCTCCGAAGTATGTAAGATGTTTGGATAAAGATCAAGAACTTCAGTTCCATTATAAAGTCCATACTTCTTTAGACATTGTTGAAGAAAAATTACCCTTTAGGCCAGTTGGTTCTTCTGGAAAAGTATCAGGAGATGCTAGAGATTTATATCTTGGACTTTTGTATTCCACAGAAGAGCATAAAATGTATCCTTTAAATTTTTAATCATTTTATGTTATTATTTGTTTTTGAATTGTTATTAAGTTTTCCTGTTTCTATGTTATGAAGATTTCTCTTTTTTAAAAATTCTTTTATTGATAACTGAGTGTCCCTGTGTAAACACAGTGACAGTACCACATCTGATCTTAGCTAGTCTCAGACCACATTGCTGAAGTAATGGGACAGAGTGATATTTAATCTTCAGGGTATTTTATTTTAAGTCAAAAAATTTTCAAAACCTTTATTGCATTACTATTTTTTATTTTGATGATATTTGATATATAACTACCACTTTGTAGTGGGTCAAAAATAATTTTTTATATTTGAAAAAAAATTTTCTTGAGTAAATAGACTGTTTTCTAACTTGTCAACAGGTAAAAATAGCCATTTTCATCACTTTTTCCACGAGCTGTAGGATTCTTATTTTACATCATATAGAGGTCAAAAAGTGCTTTTTGGAAAGAGTAAAAATGGAACTCATCTTAGTTTACTCAAAATTCATTTTGTTACATAACCAAATTTTGTAATGTTTACTGATGTTATGCTTACAAATTGTTATTTTTTCAAATTTTTGGCCCAAAATAAATAATGAAGAGCTTCTGGTAACTGGCCTGGGCCTGTTTTTTTACCTTTTAATTCTTAGGTACTAGTAGTATTTATAAAAAAAAATTAAGTGTTACTGAATGTCTTTCATTAAAAAAAAAAATGGCTATCAAATTGTAATATTTTGAAAACGTCTCATTTTTGGGGCTCAAAAATCATATTGGCATAGGTGGAAAACATCTGAAATTTTACAGCAGTACGTATTTTTTATGTACTTTAAAACCATATAAAATTGTTTTGTTCCTCAAGGGGGGAGGGGAGGTTGATGAGTAATGAAGCCATCAAAACCGCTAAAAACATTGTTTCTTCTAACTGTGAATAATTTATCCAAAAAATTCCCAGTATGTATTTTTTCAGATAATAATGTAGATCTACTATACAAAATATCTTGATATGCGTGCGTGCGTGCGTGTGTGTGTGACCCACCAAAATGAAAAAATCATGTTATCTGCTCTAAAAATGAAATTTGATTAATAAATTAAATTCTCCTTCAACCATGGTATGTGATATAGAAAAAAACATGCATGCTGTTACAGTGTGAAAAATGTCAAGGCACTAATGAAGTGCTCAGATTACTGCAAGAGAGCTGGGAAGATTTTTATTCTGAAATTATCTTCAAACGGTGGATTTCTGTTTACTATTGTGAACTAACTACTCAAATTCTTCCACTTCAAGATTACTTAAATAAATATACTGAAAATTGAAATAATCTAAAAAGGCATCATTTTGTTGCAAAGAAAAAGCTAATTTCCTCAACATTAAAAAGGAAAACTTGGAGGGTGATTGTATTGTAATAGAAGACTTCTGTCAAAATTTTCAGTTTGTGATATAGAATGAAGTCCAGTCATATCACTGGTCAAAAACTTATGTCACAGTACATACATTCCTCATATATTTCAAAAAAGAAGAAAAATTACAAGCCAAAATTACTGTGTGATTAGTGAGTACTTGAAGAGTGCATTGTTCTTCTGCTTCCAAAAGCAAGCTATAAATAAACTAAAAGCACTGTTACAACAAGTTAACAATTTTTTTATTTTTCTGATGGCTCCTCAGTCCAGTATAAAAACAAAAAAAAATTTCATAAATTTGTTCTACCATTAAGAAGATTTTGAAATTGCAGCAGAATGGCATTTTTTTGTCTCATTCCATGTAAAAGGACCATGTAGTGGTATTGGTGGAACTGTAAAAAGGATTGTGACCCTTCAAAGAACAGTCAGCAATCAAATTGCCACACCTTCTGAAATGTACAATTGTTGCAAAGACAGTATTAAAAATATAACATTTATTTTCAGTTCTAAAGATGTTCAAGAAACTGAAGAATACCTCAGCTCTCATTATCAGGTAATCACAACAGTCCCAGCAACAAGAACCTTTCACAGTTATGTTCCAACAAGTCAGAAATGTATTCTGAAAGTCCAGGAGACCTCTGAATCAAAAAAATTTAAGTTAATATCGATACATTAGTGTTTGATTGCTTTATAGGGTTACCAAAGCCGAAATGTATAAAAATTATGTCTACTGTGAATATGATGGCAAGTGGTGGTAGGCGAAGTCAGTGAAGTCAAAATACATAAAAATGAAGGGGAGTATTGAATACACTTTTCCATCTGCAGGGTCCTAGTATTTCATTCAAGAAATCATTGAGAGATAATCAAACATGGGTTCAACTGGAAAATATTTTAAAGACTCTTAATGCCTTCAGAGTTTTTTCTATCGACTACGAAGAGGACACAACATTGTACGAAAGATGAAAGAGGACTTATATGAGTTCTACCCAATAAAAAAATGGCAGGAGCACTAAGCTATGTTAGTTAAATTTTTTATCAAAAAGTGCAAGATTTATATTTGTTAATGTATTTGACTGGTTTTCGTTTTGTAATTATTATTTATCATTCTGTAATTGATTATTTATCATTTTGTAATAAACTATTTTTTAATTATCAATTTATTCATTCTAATGAGTTTAGTAATTCATGAGTTTAATATATGTATAAAAATGTTTTATATTAGTATAAAAATGAGTTTAGTATATGTAATTTTTATAATCTGAAAAAATTACATATCATCAGTGTTTTTGGATACATTGTTTGCGGTTAAAAGGAATGGTGTTTTTAGTGGTTTTGTTGGCTTAATGGTGTCAACCCCTTTGAGTAACAAAATAAATTTTATGTGGTTTTAAAGTACACAAAGAGTACTTACTGCTGTAAACAATTTCAGAGTTTTGCCACCTGTCCCACGTGTGGTTTTTAAGCCCCAAAAACGATACTTTTGAAAATCTTATGATTTGGCGACCACTTTTTTTTAAAGAACATTCAGTAACAGTCCAATTTTTTTTTTATAAGTACTACTAGTACCTAAGAGTTGAAAGGTAAAAATAAGTCTGTTACCTTGTCTTCTATTATTTTGTGTAGGGCCCAAAATTTAAAAAAATAACATTTTGTAAACTAACTTTAGTAAATGTTATGAGACTTGGTTGTGTAACAAAATTAATTTTGAGTATACTAAGATAAAGAGCCATTTTTGAGACCCTCTGTACGATGTAAAATAAAAATGCCTATAGCTCATGGGGAAAGTGATAAAAATGGCTGTTTTTATATGTTGGTGAGTTAGAAAATAGTCTATTACCAAAGAAAAAATTTTTTTGGCCACTACAAGATGGGCAGTTAGTTATCATATATCAGATATAATCAAAATCAAAAATAGTGCTGCACTGATCATTTGTTGAATTAAAATGGAATACCACCCCCTCTAAAAATCAAAGTATGCTACTATATATCATAAAAGAAAATGTTTGCCTTTGAAATATTATATTTTTTGGACTATTTAGTGGAAAAACATGCAATTTTCCAATATATTATGACTAGTAATTTTCTGAGTAATTGTATGAGTTAATGTTGATGGTATTTTTCTATCATCTCACTTTCCCTCTTTTCTCATAAAATGGTAATTTCCATCATTTGATATTATCTTGGGAACATTGCTGAAGAACTGTATGATGCTTTTAAATATCATCAAACAGTTGTGATGATTAGTACAAAACATAAACTTGACTAAATATGTTTTTTAATACGGTATCATAGGATATAATGAAAGGACAATAAGCTAATTGTCTGAGTAATTTGAGGAATATCTACCCATAAATAGTATACTAGCATATAAAGGTTTCTTTGGGTGTTGTTATAGACATGACTATTATCTATGTACATTGTAGAACAAAATTGAATTTACCAATTGTACTATTAATTCTCGGTTTCAACATGTAAAGGCTTTATTTTCAGCAGTAATGACATAAGAAGTTGGACTAGAATCATGAATATCCAGGAGGATTGATATAATCGATGTATTATATTATTTTATATATTATATTATCTAAAGGATACTTTAGTTAAAAATATTAAAGATATATTTATGCATTGTTTAATCATATATATATATATATATATATATATATATATGTGCGTGCGTGTGTGTGTTTAGCATAGAATTACATTTATAATATTAGTACTGAGTTATAGTATCACAGTAAATTTATGTAACTACTTCATTTAAAATAAAGAGGTAAATTTTTAGAAGTAAATAAGTATTTGAAAAGTGTTAAAAAAAATATTACTTAAATTTGTAATTTAGGAGGATTATAAAAACCCCCTCCCCTGTGAATTAAAAGATATGCATCTTTTCTGATGGCTTGTCTTACTTTTTGCATATTATTAATTAGATTGGGAAAAAATAAAGGAACATGATATAATTGGGTAGTAATATTTCAGTTATTCTCTATGTGTATAACTAACAGTCTATGTAATAGTTCTATTGGATCATTTGGTAAAATTCTTTAACATTTAATAGATTTGGTTATGTTACGAATACAAAGGTGAAGTTTATAGTTGTTGTTGATGCTACAAATACGTCATTAAGGGACAATGAAGTCAGAACTGTAAGTATCCGCACTGTTAAGGTCTTTAAATACTAATATCTAAGTTGTACTATTTGTACAGGATCCACTTCCTAATTTTATTGGTTGACTCATAGTTCAGTTAGTTATAAAGTGTGTATCATATTGCTGAAGAATTACTATCTGATGTAATATAATGTGCAGCGAGTCTGAGGATAAGTATTTCGGAAATTGACTATTGGATTTTAATGAAATATATATAAAACATTTAGTCTGTTGTGAGGTCTGCGTAGGTGAATTTGAAAAAGAAAACAAGTATTGTTTTTTAAATAGAGATTCCAAAATCCATCACTTGATTGTTTATTAACTCACAAAATCTGTTACTAGATGATCTCAAATTTTGAAGTTTTTTTTTTAAGTAATAGTGATCTGTAGTGTTTTAAGTAGATTACCAAATCTCAGTTTTTTAACTTTCATACAGTTCCACATTTTGTTAAGACATGATATCCCTAAATTGCATTATGATTGCTTTGTTTTATGAATGTTTTGTTATAAATGAAATAATATAGTGATGTTGTTAAGAGTGAATTGTTTATTTTAAATTTATTTTGTAGGGTTGTCAAATAAGGAATCTCAAAGTTACATCTCACTTCCTGACAATCTGCTTTTATGTCTGAAAGGCTTTTATTTTGCACATAGAATTTGGCAAGTTGTGATATTTTCCCTAGTTTTCCTGCCATGTAATAATAAAAAAAAAAAAAAAAAAATTGTGCAAAAATCTGCTATACCATTATTTAAATATTTAACATTTTAACACTGAATACAAAACAAAGGCCTCGACAATGTGTCTTATGTCTCCACAAGTTGTAGGTAAACATTCTGTTTATAACTTTAATAAACTGAGATTTGCCAATTTTTGACGTTCAGAATTAAAATTAGAAACAGGTTTTTTCAGATTTATTAAAAAAAAATTATTAATAAGTGTGTGAAATATTTTTAAGGGCATTCAACAAACATTAAATTGAATAGGTTAAATTTTGATAAATAGTTCATTTAAATCTGCCAACTGTTTTCTAGGAATAGTCAGACTTAACTACATTATATAATTGGGTAGTAATATTTCAGTTATTCTCTATGTATATAACTAACAGTCTATGTAATATTTCTATTGGATCATTAGGTAAACTGACCTGAAAATTTTTTCCTGATGATTGGCAGGTTTTAGGATGGTCATGGAAATTTCCTAATTGTTAAAAATTTTCAATGTTTCAACAGATTTGAAATACTTTTAAAATTTAATTTTATTACATTTTAGAGTTTTAAAATTAATATCTTTAGAGTTAATGTGTAAAGTTTCTAAATTTTGTGTAAACGGTTGGTGTATTTATATGTAAAGGTTCTAAATTTTTTTCTGGGTATTAAGGTATTTAGTTATTTTATGCGTATTGTTGCTAGTGTTATCATAACATTTTTAATTACAGGAATGTATATCTTTGATATCAACATACTAATAGCGGTCTTTTAATTTCTTTCCACTTTTCAGTTTTACTTGTGTTAACTGTTAACCTTATGATTATCTAACATTGCTGAAAGCTTATCATCATTCACCATCCACAATTAATTTTATTTAAAATTTTATAGTTAAATAAAAAGGGAAATTGTTTTTATATTATGCTTATTTTAAAGCATTCTTGTTTTCTTTTAATTTTAAAAATGTTTTCTAAATTATATTTCTTATGTTTGCATGATTTTAAAACACAAGGTAAATTTCTTTCACATTGCAAATTTCTTTTTTATTTAATTCCATTTAATATATTATATTTCATATTTAATTTCATTTTTATTTATTTTAATTTGAGTTTTATTTTTGTATTGGAATTTTTTATGTATAACTTTATTTTATATGATACATTTAAATAAATAATTAAATAAAATTTTGATACCATCTATTTATAGGTATAGTAGACTCAGAATGATTTGTAGTAAATATTTAGAAATAGATTATGTAGTATTTTTTGTCAATAAAGGGAATATTTGTGGTTTTTAAATAAATCATAATTCCTCGTGTGTACTCTTTTGTTCAAAAAAGTGTACTAAACTTTTTCCCTAAAAACAAACGTGAAATTTATTTTTGAGATACCTGAGAATTTCCAATCGGAGACAGTGTTATAAAATAATAATTTTATTTAAACAATCTTTCAGGATGCAAAGATTATTTGTTTTTTCTAATCGGTCACAAGATTACAAGTCACATTAGTTAGTTATTAAGTTATAATTGCTTGTTCACTCTGCCTTCATGTGAAAAACATTATATTACAAACATTTGCTGATGATTCATCCTTTGTTTTTTCGAGTTAACTTGTTTAGTTTAACCTTTTAGTATGCCAATAAAAATGAGTCCTATAAAACATTTGTGTTCATTTATTGTTTGCAAAAAATTGAAAGTTATTCATAAAGCTGAAGAAATTTATAATCATGCATTGAGTTGTAAAAATGACATTCTGTAATCATCTACAAGAGACTGGAGTAAGAAAAAAATGCTTAGTGGTAATAATAAAAATAGAAGAGCATTTTACTGCAGAATGTGGAAGTTTTCGCAAGTAGGAGCCTTTGTCCTCTTACATTTGACATGATGCACCAGCGAAGGTTTGCTGTTAAGGCAGCAAGTAGTACAGTTAAAGGCTCTACAAGTAGACTGCTTGTATAGCAAAGGAACTTGAATGACCTTCACTACTTGTGTAGTAAAGGAAGCTCTAAACTCAAGTTGAAGATGGCTACAATGTTTATATCAATATGTAAGTCTATTGGTCAATATTTGCCATATGCCTATGCAGAAAAATGTCTGGCCTGCAAGATATTTGAGTATTATTCAATTACAAGAAGAAAATAATTTTTTATTCAGGTAATAGGAAATGCTTATCAAAACCCAGTTTACTTTGACATGCCAGCTTTAACAACTAATGCAGATAGGGATGAAATTATTTATACATGCACTTGACATACCAGCTTTAACAATTAATGCAGATGGGAATGAAATTATTTATATGTGCTCTTGTGTTTATGAATGAGAAACAGCTATGCACAATTATACAGACAGTACTGGAGACAGCAGAAAGTTTCTGCGATTTATTACATTGAAGAAAAAAATTTTCTGAGGAGTGAGAGGTACCAGATGGTGTAATTGTTAGATGCCAAGAAAAGATGGATGGATAACATCCTAGTATTAGAGGTGGTAAGATATGTGTGGGGAAAGCATTGTCCTTGTTATCTTTAAAACTGAAAAATGTGTTAGTGTTAAATAGTTCATATGGATATTTGATAGATGATTTAAAGGAAGAACAAAATGATATTAAGAGAAAAAAAAAACATTTTTTCCATAAAACATTTTGCACTGCTGCTCTATTTATGTTTCTGCTAATGTGTCCTGTGTGTTACAATATAATTTTATGTTTATTATAAATGCAGTATTTAAAAGGAATTTAAATTGTCAGTAAGATAAATTAAAATAAAAAAAAAAGAAAAGAAGATTCATTTAGTAATCTTTTCCAAAATGTACAGCCTTGTTCTTTTAAAAAACATCAGACCCATATAAAATCCATATTTTGCATCTTATGCTGGACATGGTGTGTATGTAAGCAGTATGAAAAAGACTACATTTTCTACTTAGGTTTTTTACAAATTCCTTAACATGTGTATTATTCCCAACATGTATTAACTATTTGTTAAATTTTAACTTTTTGAGGTATGTGCCAAATAACTCTTATAAGAGAGTAACCCTCTCTCTCTCTTATAAAAGAATGTTTGGCACAAATAAAAGTTATTCTTAATCTTGAAAAGTCAAAATTTAAGTTAGTTTTTTAAGATTACTTTATTAGTATTAATTAGAGAATTTTTATGTAGTCTCAGCAAATTGTAAAAGGTAATTATTTTAAAAGTCTACTGGGTGATAAACTAGAAAGATGACAACAGAATTATTTGTTTTCAATTATTGTTATAATTATTTTAATTATTTGTTTAACAAAATTTGTTTTCAGTTTAACAGAAATTTTCTAGCTGTAGTATAGTTTCAGTTTATGTTAGTAGCTTAAAAACGTTAAGCAAGTTGGGCTCTTATTTTGATTCACCTTCCTTAACTTAAAAATAATGAAAGGTCAGAAGTGTTTAGTAATTTTTTTTTTTTTAATATATTTTCAGATGTTCAGAAAAGTTCATATTGCTTATATGGATGTAATTTGCAATCCATTCTACATTCCTGGTGACAAAATCACTTCCAAGTATGTATTATCTGATACTGGTGGTATATTTACTGTTTATGAAGGGTGAGGAAATTAAAACCAAACCAGTACATTTAAACATAGTTGTGGCTTGTAACATTTTATAATTGAAATTGAAATGTGAATTAAATGTTTGTAGAAGTTTACATATTTACCATATATTTATAAAAAAATGTTCAAAGTGAGTGTCCTATGCAAAATTATTGCTATCTATTTCTTATGTTTGCCTTCATTTCAATGTAGTGTGGGGATTTAATTCTTAAACTTTACAACCCCAAAGGAAAACATTGCAACTAGACAAATTAGGGGAAGTTTGATCTTCTGTAAAAAGCTGCAGGAGAGCCTGCTAGTGAATCATTTGATCTGTGACAAACCCTGTCTTGTTGGAAAAAGGTGTACTCTTTTTCAATCTGTTAACTGAGCATAGAATTGTTTAAAAATTATATCAGTACACAAAAGTGTACATCAGTACACTTCTGTACTGATGGCCTGGAAAAAAAAAATATTTGCCTCGCTGTATATTTACTAGAAATAGTATACCTCCACTGATTTTCTCATTGTGAAGTGGATGCTAAAAAAAAAGAAGAAAAATCTGGTGAGGATTTTCAGTGTCTTCCATTATCTAGTGTTTTGCAAATTAAGGTGCTCAAATAAATGAAACCGCATTTCATTCTACCATGAAATACAACATTGGGTTTTTCTGTTCCACTGACAATATTTTTGAGAACACAATAAGTAAGACATTTCAGTTTGTCTGTTCTCTTAAGTTGTTGCATTGTTATTACACGATTCTGTTTCAAATTTATTTCATGAAAAATTATGGAAAACTGAGTATCTTACACCGCTCTGTTCTGAAAACTGAGCTATAAATTTTTTAAAACTGACATAAATTGTAATGTGAGTATCTGTTACGATTAAGTTCAAACAGAAGGTTGTTTACTTTTTTCTTTTGTAACTCCTTTTGATGGCATAAAAAAATTTGGCAAGTTGTTTATGTTATTCTTTGTTGTGATGTGACATTTGGAAATTTTTCCCAATTTCTTAAATGAATATTTGAAGCTTCATGAAAGCATGGAGAGAAAGCACATTAAGCTTCCACAAACAATCCCTCCTTGATTAAATAAGGAATTTTACAATAACTGAACTGCAAAGAATGAAACTATGGTGCACTGAAATGTGAAAACTTTACAACTTACAGCAATAGATATGAGTAGTAACATCCGATAGTGGTACTAGGTAATAGCAGTGTTAATGGTAATACTCAAATACGAGGGTGGTCTGAAAAGTTTCCGACCTCAACATGAAGATAGCAGCACTCGAATTTCGTTGTTCATCTGTTGAC